>JAMZDL010000123.1:0-89919 GCA_027579765.1 Candolleomyces efflorescens
GCATCACTCGATCCTGATCCAAATCACTGCGAGCGTCATCCTCCCGCCCCCCACTTTACTGGATGCCATGAGCCCTGTTCCCACTCCTTGAGCTCATAACGGTGAGGTAATACGTGCTTGTGTCAAGCCACACAGCTAAGACCTCCTTGCTGCTCTTCTCGTCGCGGGGAAGCCCTGGGGGAGCGGGGGTATGAGGTTCGGCAGGTTGATGCTCCATCACGATCCGCCTTTCGAGGAAAATAGAATAAAATATTACCTGTACGCAATTGTGAACATATATCTTGTCGTGCACTTGCAATGAACTACCGTGTTGTACCTGTTTCCAACTCATGGGATAGGATGTACCCCTTAGGGTCATGTACCATCATCTCGGATGTACCAAAACAGCGTCAAGATGTACCGAAAAGGTGCAAAAATTTTGAGTTAATTTCTGCACACTATTCGTGCCATAGCTGTCTATACATGGAAGTCGTCGCTTCCAAGTACTTTAATGTAACTGATATCAGGGACCTCCCAAGTCAGTCCAATTGACGAAGATGATCAGCAAAGTCAGCGCTCACAATGAGTTCGAAATTGCTCCAGAGCAAGGACGCCGCGAGGGAGCGAGCTTCAGGGGTAAACCTGCCCAATTGGTCAAACCTCGGGGTTAGGGTCACATCCAAAATTTCGGAACGTCGGGCGTCGGCCATTCTCTTCCTCTCCGTCCACCTCGTTTCTCCTCGTCGTCCATTCGGGCGTGTATCAAGGCATTACTACCAAAATCACCTAGCGGTGAACCACCAGAGACGATGAGGAAGCAACTGGACCCACGGATACCTATCCTCATCAACAACAATGTCAAGTTGAACCATCGTTCGTTTATCGTGCTTGTGGGAGACAAGGGGCGGGACCAGGTGCGTAGTGGGTTGGCTATGAGCTTGGAGAGGACCTAATACCGTTTTTTGTTCATTTAGATTGTGAATTTGCACTTCCTGCTCTCGCAGGCGAGGGTATCTGCCCGTCCGTCGGTGTTATGGTGCTACAAAAAGGATTTGGGGTTCACGACGTACGTCTCCCAGCGTACTTTTAGCTAGATAAGACGGAGCTGACTCTGTGTGTGTGTGGGTAGGCACCGCAAGAAACGAGAGGCCAAGATCAAGCGGGAGGTTAAGAAGGGGATTAGGGAGCCTAACGAGCAGAACCCTTTCGAAATCTTCGTCACCGTCACTGATATCCGGTATACGTGAGTCCCCCCTCCTCCCCTCCTCCCTTCCTCCTTTTTATAACCCCCCTCTCTTCTCCTCCCCTCCCCTCGTTCTCGCTCTCGCTCTCCCACCTTGCTTGGATGGACAGATACTACAAAGAATCCGAAAAAATCCTAGGGCACACCTACGGCATGCTCGTCCTACAAGATTTCGAAGCTATCACGCCCAACCTCCTCGCACGCACCATCGAGACCGTCGAAGGCGGGGGCCTCGTCGTCCTCTTGCTCAAAACTATGACCTCGCTGAAGCAGCTGTATACGATGACGATGGACGTGCACGCGCGGTACCGCACGAGTGCGCACGATTCGGTCGTGGCGAGGTTTAATGAGCGGTTTATACTTTCGCTTGGGGCGTGTAGAGATTGTTTGGTGTTGGATGATGAGTTGAATGTGTTGCCGATTTCGAGGGGGAAGGATATCGTGCCTATCGAGGATGACGAGGACAACCACAACGACGACGATGGGGGAAAGGGGGGGAAGGGAGGGGGTACGGCGAAAGCGAGAGGCAAGATGCGAGCTGAACGTCAAGCACTCAAAGAGCTGCAAGAGAGTTTGGAAGATACGAAACCCGCAGGCGACCTCGTCAAGCTGACCAAAACGACCGACCAAGCCCAAGCCATCCTCACCTTCATCGAAGCTATCGCCGAAAAGACTTTATCCTCCACCGTCACGCTCACCGCTGCGCGCGGGCGCGGAAAGTCTGCCGCGCTGGGGTTGGCGATGGCTGCGGCGCTTGCGCATGGGTATAGCAATATATTCGTGACGAGTCCGAGCCCGGAGAATCTGAAGACGGTGTTTGAGTTTGTGTTTAGGGGGATGGATGTGTTGGGGTATGAGGAGCATTTGGATTATGATATTGTGCAGAGTACGAATCCGGAGTTTGGGAAGGCGGTTGTGAGGGTTAATGTGTTTAAGAGTCATCGGCAGACTATTCAGGTGCGTATTTCGTCTCTTTATACTTCATCCCTATCCTACCTGTATATTATCCTATACTAACCTACCTATCTCGTCGCAGTACATCCAACCTGAAGACGCACACGTCCTAGGCCAAGCAGAGCTCGTCGTAATAGACGAAGCAGCCGCGATCCCCCTCCCACTCGTACGGAACCTTATCGGACCGTACCTCGTCTTCATGGCGTCTACGATTAACGGATACGAGGGGACTGGACGGTCGTTGTCGCTTAAGCTTATACAGCAGCTTAGGGAGAGTACGAGGCCTTTGCTTGGGAAGGATCTCTCTTCCACTTCCACTTCCTCGAAGGACCCGACGTCGAGTGGGAGTGGGGTGAAGAAGGGAGGAGCGGGGGGACAACCGGTGAAAGCGAGGACGCTGCGCGAGATTAAGTTGGATACGCCGATCCGGTACTCCCCTGGCGACTCAATCGAGAAATGGCTCAATGCCCTCCTCTGTCTCGATGCCTCCTCCTCCCCCTCCCCCTCCTCTTCCTCGTCGTTTACCAAAAACCTACAAGGAACACCCCACCCAAGCCAATGCGAGCTGTACTGGGTGAACCGGGACACGCTGTTCAGCTACCACCCGGCAAGCGAGGTGTTTTTGCAGAGGATGATGGGGTTGTATGTGGCGAGTCATTATAAGAATAGTCCGAATGATTTGCAGTTGATGAGTGATGCGCCTGCGCATCAGTTGTTTGTTCTTCTTCCGCCTCTTACCTCCTCTTCTTCTACCTCTACCTCCCTTCCCACTTCCACTTCCACTTCTACCACCCCTTCTACCTCAAAACACGAAAAAACCCCGCAAACGAACACGGAAGCAACATACCTCCCCGACCCCCTAGTAGTCCTACAAATAGCACTCGAAGGTAACATAAGCAAGGAACTCGTCATGGACGCTTTGGGACGTGGAGTGAGACCTGGAGGTGATATGGTTCCGTGGATTGTGAGTCAGCAGTACCAGGAGGGGAGGTTTGGGAGGATGAGTGGGGCGAGGGTGGTGAGGGTTGCTTGTCATCCGGAGTATAGTGGGGTGAGTTGGGTCGTTTGTTCTTTCCTTTTTTTTTCGTTCGTTTCTTCGTGCGGATATGAGAGGGTGTTTGGTTTTGAGTTTTGGAGGGAAGCGGAAGAAAATGAATACTGATGATTTTTGTAGATGGGGTACGGATCGAGAGCTATACAAGCGCTTAACGAGTATTTCAGTGGAGAGTATGTTAGTTTGGACGAGGAGGCGAAGGAGGAGGTTGAGTATTCGGGTGTGGGTGTTGTGGATCCTGTACGTCTCTCTCCTTTTCTCCCCCCTTTTCCCTCCCCTTCTCTCTTTTCCCCTTCCCCCTTCTCTTTCCCTCTCCTCTCCCCCTCCCTCTCCCTCTCTCAGAGTGTACTCTATAATACGAACAGCTCGTCTGACTTCACGAATAGTCCGCAGACCTCTTAACCGAAAAACCGACGATTAGATCTGCAACTTCCATGCCTCCCCTACTGCAGAGACTGTCGGAGAGGAAACCGGAGCCGCTTGATTATTTGGGTGTGAGTTATGGATTGACGTCGCAGTTGTTGAGGTGCGTTTCTTTCTTTCTTTCTTTTCCTTTTCGCTTTTTCCTTTCGCTTTCCTTTCGCTTTCCCCTTCGTCTACCTCTTCATCCAACATGGAATGCGAAATTGACGTTCACCCCAGGTTCTGGAAACGCGCGGGCTTTGTACCGCTGTACCTCCGACAGACGCAGAGCGAGTTGACGGGAGAGCATACGTGTGTGATGGTGAGGGGTTTGAATAGTTCCCTACCTGGAGAGTTGGGGTGGTTGAGCGAGTTTGCCAAAGGTGAGTCGTCGTTCCGCCTACTCTGTGCGTTTTGATTTTGACTGATATTTGACATGCTCTTTGTAGATTTCAGACGTCGGTTCCTCACCCTGCTTTCGTACAAGTTTAGAGAGTTTGGGAGTGTGACTGCGTTGAGCGTGTTGGAGGCTGTGAATGCTGGTGTGGGGAGTAGCGGTGGTGCGTTTATTTTTTCTTCCCTCTTTTCGTCTTAATTGAATGAACGAACGAACGATCGGGATCTATGTAGATGATGCCCAAAATTCGCCGTTAAACGCTCAAGAACTCTCGTACCTCTTCACACCATTCGATTTTAAGCGACTCGAAGCGTACGCTAACAATTCATTGGACTTCCACGTCGTACAAGACCTCTTCCCCGCACTCGCTTCGTTGTACTTCCAATCCCGATTGGACGCTTCAACCGCCGGTGACAATACCCAAGGACCCACAACCACAACCACAACTACGCCTACGAAACTCACGGCTGTGCAAGCTTCCATACTCCTCGCGTTGGGGTTACAGAGGAAGACGGTGGAGGATGTGGAGAGAGAGCTGAATTTGCCTGTGAGTCAGGTGTTGGCGTTGCTCGTGAAGGTGGTTAGGAAGCTTGGGAAGAGGTTGGCGGAGGTGAGGAGGGAGGAGGTGGAGAAGACGTTGCCGCCGCCTGCCACTGCCGCCGCCTCTACCTCTACAGCTGCTGCTGCGAATGTAGAGGGGACGGGAGCGGAATGGGAGGGCGTTGGGGAGAGGATGGAGAGAGAGTTGGAGGAGGCGGGTGATGAGGAGCAGAAGAGGCTTAGGGACAGGCAGAGGGAGATGTTGGATAGTTTGGATTTGAGAAAGTAAGCGGTCGTTCCGCCTATTTCTCATGTTTCGAACGGGATGATTTGTTGACGTGATTATCCTATAGATATGCGATCAACGACTCGGCGGTCGATTGGTCCGCTGCTGAAGACCAAGTGAAGAACCTTGCCAAGGGCGGGAAAGGTGCTTCGAGCGTCATCAGTTTGAAAACTGCCGCGCCTGCGAAGGGAGAGGGGGAGACGTCGCAGGCTGCTACCGGGCAGAAGAGGAAGACGGCTGGTGGAGATGGGGACTCGGCGGGGAAGAAGAATCGGAGGAGTAAAAAGGTGAAGCGGTGAGCGGTGGGGTGGTCAGGGTTGTGGTACTGTGCTTGATGTGATGAAAATTTGACGATTTTTTTTCTGCCCGGCAATATTGCAGGACGATGTGACTTTTGATCGATGTCCTACGAAGAGAAACGGATCGGCATTGTCCATCCCCGCTAGTTGTATCAGGGTGGTCACAATACGGTTCTTCGCGAAGAGTACGTAACGAAGGATCCGATTTATGCGGGTATTGGGCGATCTAATCAGTGTTGCCTGCTCGTTCGAGTGCACCTTCCTTCAGGTGTTGGTTCTCAGGAGAAACTTCGAGGTAAGAGCAGCCTATTAATACACGGGATCACGCGTTCACACAAATTCGTGCTTTCAAGTTCCACTCGTGCTTATTAGACCAGGGCGTCGCCGAGGCGCTCTCATCGCAGTGTCGATGGTGGAGCAGGAAGCAATCAGTGTGGCGCATCCCTCAGTTCGGTTGGGGCGCCTCTGCTCCTGCTTTATTCACGTTCACTCACCATTTGTTCCGACTGACATAATCGAAGCTCTACCACCGTTCGCAGAGGCACCAGCTGACTCTGGATCGTGGGCTGGAGTTGATCCTCGTATGAGGCCGCCCAAGAAGTACGTCTCTCTCGGTATATAAAACTCAGTTCTGCCTGGTCGTCAACGGTCGCCGTTCTATTCTCTCCCACCTTTCCTAGTCTTGCACATCTCGAAATAGGTCAACTTTGCCATGATGTTCCTGTCGTTTCTACTGCTGCTTTTGCTGCCTGCGCCTCGTCTTGCGAACCCGGCCGTTGAGGAGAGGCAGATCGCGTCCAGGCAGTATATCGTATCGAATCGGTGCCCAGCTTCAATCAACCTCTATATCGGTGGGCAGTTTGACACGACACTTACGACAGGAGGAACCACAACCAAAGTATTGGCCGAGACCGCTGGACTTTTCTATACAGATGCAAATGGTGGGAACATAACCGGCTCTGGGACTTTGAGAGCTGGTTTCTATGGATCGGCGAGTCTTCCTCTTTCGAGTTGTTGCCGTATCTATATACTGACGAACACGTCCTTGATCACCAGGAGCAGTACTATTATATGGTTCGGGAAGGAAATGGACCCTTGAATACGGGGATGAGTGTCGTTCCTGACAGACCGGCGGTGAGTAATGGACGCTAAGCCAAGCAGAAGCAAGAACGCCCACACCTTCTTTAGGAAGCATCAGGTTTCTGTCAAGGAATTACATGTAACGAAAACAACTGTTCTACAGCATTCCCTTCTCTTCCTACAAGTTTCCCCGTTGTGGGATCAGCGCCGCCGCCTCTACCTCTCTACCGATGCCAGTATCCGAATACAAATTACCGAATTACGTGAGTGTTGCGCATCTTTGCATCTTGATTCGTCGGCTCCATTCCTCTTTCTTCTCCTCTCTTTCATATCTGACTTCATTTTGCGTACTATACGTCGAACAGATTCTGCCCCACTGGTAACTGGCCAGTGCCGCTGACCTGGCGTATTCACCCAACGGTCGTCAACAAATGCCTGGACGTTCGTGGAGGAGTCTTTGCAAATGGGACTGCGGTTCAGATCTACGACTGTAATGGGTCGGCAGCGCAGAATTGGGTTCTGAACAGAGGTAGTACTAAGGTTCAGCTCGCAGGAACGAGCTTCTGTTTGGACGCGGGGGCGGGTGAGTGCTATCCGTGGTCATCGAGTTTGAACTTTAGCGCTGACGCATCTCGGCAGCGCCTGCGAACGGGTCCGGAATGAAGATTTGGCAGTGCTTCTCCAATTTACCAGCACAACAATGGTACTATACAAACGACAACAGGATCGCACTCGAGGGACGAGGTGCGTTCTTCGAGCCGTTTATTGATCGTGACTGTTTCTGAGAGACTGTTTAGGCCAGTGCCTCGACCTCACCCGCGGCCTCTTAACAAATGGGAACCAAATCCAATCTTGGCAGTGTACCGCTAATGCACAAAACCAAGTCTGGAATTTGTGAGCGAGTATCATGGAAGCAACATCATGTTAATCCCCGTATACATTGAGTCATCAATCTTTCGCTTTTGCTCCCAGTCGTTCGATTGAAGTGTACGCCGTATGCTTTTGAAAACGAACTTAGGCCTCGACCAGGCAAATCATTGTGGCCTGTGAGTTGAACCTCCTCTATCTTCATTAGTCTCGAAAACCTTGATTTAAACCTTTCTCGTCCCTTCCTCTGTGAAACCAACTCGAACTGGGCCCAGATTTAGGAGATCTCGTACAACTTCTCATCGCCTAAGAATACATAATCTTGATCTGGGCTCGAGCGCGAGTGAGGGGTCGAAAGCATCCCTCGTACATGTGGCTTTGAACGACAGATTGGGCAGGTGAATAGAAACAGGTTGGGGTACCCCTTTATGTCTTCACAGCTTGCCGTAACAAAACTAAAAAGCTACAGGTATAAAATACAGCAGTATTGAATGGCTTCAGCACCCGATCTGCCAATTTTCAAAATCTTGGAAGTATCCTCTGATCGACTTTCGTATTGGAAGACGCCCCGCAGATAGAAACGTCTTGTGGGGAATCCAGGGCAACCTGTTGATATTTTTAGCTCGTTATCATGAAACCATTACAGATGTCACCCTCCAAAGAGGGCGTGAATACCCCTTGCAGTGAACAGGTCGCCCAGCGTCTGCGTTTGCTGCAAGGGTCTGATGCGCGCTTGTACTAAAAAAGGGTTCACCACCGTCACGACCAGATTTTCGTCTCGAAGATTCTTGGAAAAGGCTCTCAAGGAATCAGGAATGATAATTCAGTCTCTCAAGTGTCAGTTTATGGCATGCTCACACATTCTTTCACTGTATCTCACGTACACGCTCACCGCTGATACCCTCTTCCAGACGTTAGACGCCAGCCCCTGATCCCACGTGGTACTTAATGAGAGGACGCTCAGTATTCAATCCGGACCTGACTACGGACCTGAATACACCCCTCTTCTAGACAGAACAGCCGTGAAAAATGCAACGACGTCTACCTAGCTCTCAACCCTCGCCAGCGCTGCAGGCCCCTCCCTCCGGTGCAGCTGGCCCACTCTGGTATGTTGTATTTCACGATCATTCCACATTTTCCCAGTACTCAGATATCGTGCCAATAGCACTCTCTTTATCACAAGTGCGTAGCTAATACCCAACTTGAGACTATTTTCATGGGCTCATGAAACCCAGGGGCGGTTATCAAATCCGACCAGGGCTCCGGTGCGACCCAGGATCGTTGGTTGAAGTTACGCCTCCTTTTGGGCGAGGGTGTTCTCATTTTGAACAGGTCTGCCCCGGGACAATGGGAGGGGCGAGGCCATGTCAAAATGTAAGTTCTCTTTGTTGGAATTATTCGTGTGAAGTGACTGAGAGCATTTTCGAAACAGAACCGGTGGAAACGGACGACTTTCAATAGGCCACTTCTTCAATTCAACCGTCTTGGAGATTGGTTACATTAGCGTTGGAGGGGGGATTCAAGCCAAATATGTCGGCCCAGAGAAACATCAATACCGTTCGTAGACTATCTTGTTTCACATAGACACTATTTAACGATCACAATGTCTACAACTATAGGTTTCGACTCAAAAATCATCCGAGTCGGTTCTGGCCCCATATTGGAACTGTCATGCGATCTCTATATGTCTCTCCCTGCCGGAACGCAGTACCCAGTTGAAAGGCATCAACAAGCAGCAGCAGCAGCAAACACCGACGCCTTGCTCCTCTTGCTGCTTGCGGTGAAGGGGGAAGTAGCACTCAATCGATACAACCAGTCCCACAACCTCTCCGATCTCGACCAAGCGATATCGGCATATACCGAAGTCTTGAAGATCCTGCCCTCGGACCACCCATCCTTTAACACGCGACGTGGAGCTCTGGGGCTGGCCATGTTCTCCCGTTTCGAGCACACCGGTAGTCTCAACGATCTCAAAGGGGCCATTTCCACGTTCGAGTCCGCTATTCAGGCCATGTCCAGCACCGATCCGAAGACTTTGATCTTTTCCCATGCCTCTGTAACCAGTCCGGTTCCGTTTTAACAGGGCCTCATAGGATGCTTAACGGTGTTCTGATCTGAACGGTGTTAAAACAGTTATTATATAGTAGCTACATGGACATTCCCCATGTCTAGAGCTTTTAGAACAGCGTTCAAGGGCAACCTTAACAGTGTTTGAACACTGTTCAGACGGTGGCCTCCTTCCGTTTAACGGCATTTTAAGAACAGAAATTAAACTACATACTTGGCGCCGGACTACGCCTTGAATTTCTCCCTTCCCTTCCCCTTGACTACATAGGGGAAGAGAACAGGAGAGGAGGGAAGCTAAGGCAAAGAATCCAGGTATATATATGCTGGCAGTGTATGAGGTTATTTGTGCTGATTTTTGGCGATATTGTTGACTATTTGTTGCGGCAAACACAAGGCTACTATATAATGGCACCACCTCTTTCGAGATCCCCAAATTCTTCTTCCCTCTTCCACTACGATCCACACAGTGGTCACGGGGATGAAGAACTCAACAGAATTTTCTCGCTAGCAAGGACTTGGGTCAGTGTACCTCATCGTGCACTCTAGTCAAAGTAAACACAGTTTCAACCGGCGTTACCTACCGGTTTGGACTGTGTTCATTCTTTAGTTGTGTAGTACTAGTGCATAGATGTATCAGTCCTTAACAACGTGGCATAAGCCTCTGGGAATTTTAACCGTGTTCTGTCATGAGTTAACGGTGTTCTATCCTCAATTAACGGTGTTCTGTCCTGAGTTAACGGTGCTCTATCCTCAATTAACAGTGTTTGGTCCTTACTTAACGACGTTTAACAATGTTCTGTTCTCAATTAACGGTGTTAAACTCCCTTTGAACACTGTTTAGCCCTGTTAAACCGCGATTAACGGTTATAGAAAAAGTGAGTTATAACGCTGTTCGGATCAGAACACCGTTAAGCATCCCATGACGTCCTGTTAAAACGGGACCGGACTGGTTTTATCATGCCTTGGGAACAGGCTACACCTTCCTGTGTCGCGCAACGGGCCAAGTACAGTTTGCAGATCGCTCTGTCGAGACCCTTGAGAAAGCAATCGAGCTCTCTCTCAACCCGAGAGGCTCTGGATTGACCCTCGGCTACCGATCATTGGGCGTCGCATTGACGGTTCGCTTCGAAGCCGGTCGCAAGATTGGAGATCTGGTGAGAGCCGTGGAAGTCTTCAAGACTGGTATCGCTGCAGCGAGCGATGGCGATTCGATGCTTGTCGATCTATACCTCGATTTCGGAAACCCTCTATCGCTCCTCTACGAGCAAACTGGGGACGTCGCATTCCTCGACAAGTCGTTGGAGATGCGCAAGAAAGGCCTCGACATCGCTTCACCAGGTCATCATTCTCTTCGTCATGGATATGCTAACCTTGGGCATGGGTACTACACCCGATTTAAGCGGACCGCCAAGCCCCAGGACATTGAAGACGCCGTCGCCGCATTGAAACGGGCACTCGAAGGGACCCCCGAAGGACATTCCACACTTCCCCATTTCCTTTCCCTGCTCGCCAATGCTTTACACGCTCGCTTCACTCATTTCAAAGATGTCAAGGATATCAACGAAGCAGTGTCTCTGCAGCAGAGAGCAGTAGAGCTTTCCCCTCCGGATCTCTCGACTCATCTCTCAGTCATAAACCAAGACCTGGGTACTACCCTTCTCTCCCGGTTCGGCTACACCGGGGACATTAGAGACGTCGAGCGAGCCATTATCGCTCTCCAAAAGGCCGTCGACTCGTGCCCACCTGGACATATGCACCTCCCCAGTATTTACAACAATCTCGGCATCGCGCTTTCGACCCGGTTCCCGCGGACGGGGGAATTGCAGTTCGCAGATCGAGCTGTCGAGGCTCAGCGAAAGGCTATCAGCCTTGCCCCACTCAACATCACCTACCAACGTCTCCCATCGTTCTACAATGATCTGGGATCGACCCTCATCATGCGATTCGAGAAGACAGATAACCGGGAGGATTTGACAGAGGCTATCACTGCCTTTCAAAAGGCGGTCGAGCTAAGCCCAGTCGGGCATGCATGGTTGCCTGGCTGGTACGGCAGCTTGGCTGATGCATTGGCCACTAGATCACAGAATGGCGGAGGGATGGCTGATATCGACGAAGCGATACGAACTCACGAGAAGGTCGTGAAACTCACTACCGAGAAAGGCAGAAATCCGTTCTCGCGGTACATACAAGGAGGCGATCTCCGAATGGACCGATTCAGGCTCTCGAAGGAGCAGCAGGATCTTACCAGCGCGTTGTCTTCCTACGAAACGGCCCTCAGGCTCATTCCCCAAGGCTATTCCTACCGTTCTGCCCTCCATACGCGTTACGCCAGCGCTCTCATCCGGCAATTCCAGCTCACCAACGACCAGGCTCACTTCGACTCGGCGTTGGAACATTACAAGCTAGCCGCGCAGTTGACTGGGTGTAGTCCGCTCACTCGATTTGCTGCTGGTCGAGAATGGGCTCGTTTTGCAGTAGTCGCCAATAGTCCCGAAGCTATGGAGGCATTCCAAATATGTGTTGACTTGCTCCCGTTGGCTGCAGGTCTCGACAAGACCCTGGACCGTCGTCATTATACCCTAAAATGGATCTCTGACCTCTCTCGCGAGGCAGCTTCATATGCGCTCTCCCGCGGCGAGCCAAAGACTGCTGTCGAGTGGCTTGAGGCGAGTCGATGCTTGGTTTGGGGTCAAATCAACAGCCTCCGAACTCCACTCGACGAATTACGTGGATACGACGAAGAGCTCGCGACTCGCTTTGCGGCCGTTTCGGCGAAACTCGAAAAGTCTGGGACTAGGAAAGGTCCTTACGATGTTGGAACCAGCGACGTGGACATGAAGACTACCATCTCCTTGCAGCAGGAAGCAGTTCTTCATGTCGAGCTAGCTGCTGAGTACAGTGCTCTCCTCGAGACGATCAGGGCTGCTCCGGGGTTGGACCGATTCCTCAAAGCTCCCTCGTTCGACTCGTTGGTCGGAAATCTCCCGATATCGGGATACACCGTCCTTGTCAATGTTTACGGTGACCATTGCGATGCCATTTGCACCTCGCGAAGCAGGGACGAACCACTCCATGTTCGATTACCAGATTTCTCATTCGACAAGGCCGAGGAGCTACGCAAACGGTTGCATGACGTTGTCAACTCCTTTGGCATGCGCATGCGTGGCGATCGGCCTGCCGAGGGGGAAAAGCCGAAGAGGGTGCTGATTCCGTTTAGAAGGAAGAAAACAGTAGAAGATGGGAAGGCCGGGCTTGTTCCTGCCGTACTCAGGGAGCTCTGGCTATATGTGGCCAAACCAATCATCGACGCTTTGGGGCTCAAAGTACGCATCATCATCTACTCATTCTAACTTCTCTTGACGATCTGACACGATAACAGGGCTCAGAGTCTGACCAAAAAGATAGGATATGGTGGTGCTTGACAGGTCCTCTGGCCTTTCTTCCCATTCACGCTGCCGGCATCTACAAAACATCGACCACTGAAGAAAACGTCGCCGTATCCGACTTTGTTATCTCTTCATACATTCCGACTCTCACATCCCTCGCCAAAGCGTCCAACTCAGCTCCACCACGCCGGGAGTATGCCCCTCGACAGGTCAATAGGTTCCTTCTCGTGAGCCAGCCGGAGACCAAGGGATTCTGTCCCCTCCCAGGCGCGATGAAAGAGGTCGAATCGGTCAAAAAAGCCCTGGACGCTCGCTCGATACCAAACCTAACTCTCTCCGCGTCATCTGCGATCGTCAAGACGACGTTGACGCAGATCAGGGCTCATAATTGGCTCCATTTCGCATGTCATGCGTACCAGGACGTCGCCAATCCACTGAACAGCGGTTTTATCTTGAGCGATGGTAAACTCGTCCTCTCCGAGATCACCAAACTTGGGATGAAGGGCGCCGAGTTTGCGTATCTCTCCGCTTGTCAGAGGAGTACAGGCGACGAGGAGTTGTCGGAGGAGGCTGTTCATCTGGCTGCGGGGATGTTGGCTGCTGGGTTTAAAGGCGTCGTAGCGACCATGTGGTCCATTCGTGATCAGGACGCGCCCGAGATGGCGAAGGACTTTTATGGCTACATTCTGAGCCACTCTCACCCCAGGGATGGTATTGATAGTTCTCTAGCGGCGAGTGCGTTGGACTATGCAGTTCGACGGAGAAGGAGGAACCTTGACATGTCAGATGGCGATTTTTTAGCATGGATTCCCTACGTACACTTTGGTGCATAAAGGCGGCCGATTTCTTCGCCTCAATCGTTTTGCGGTAACAATCAATTGCGTTGAAGATTTTCTTCCCTCCGTTGAGACTCGTAGAACTTGAGAACTTGGGACTGACTCAGCTGATATAGTTTCCGACAACTACCCATCGCCTCCCTATAACGACTTGGCTCGTGCTAGGGCCAGAGGCAGAAATGCTTGTCGGATATCAATTGTGCGAACGGGAACCCGTACGTCCACCTTTGGTTGACTTGGAAGATGCAACCTGTCAAAAACTCGACAGTTCGCTGAATCGTATCTGATCATGAGACTAGAGCTGTTGTGAATCGTGGCAAGCGTACCTTGATCTCGAGTCCCTTATCTGGGTTCACAGCAGCCAGCCCCTACAGCCACTCGGCCCCTTGTTCCAAATTCCATCTCTCTAGCCAAGTTACTGCCCGCTGTCCATCACCCCTTTGGTTCCTCTGACACTTGAAGCCCCACCTGATGTGATTAAGGTTAAGAAGACAACAGTACTCTTGACCGTGGTGCGCTGGCGAAGGTTCGATCGCAGTCTCGTTCTCCGGTTGCCCAAGTACTTGAGAATCTAGAATTTGACTATCAGTTGAACCTCGAGAACACTGTTTCTGTCAAGTAATCCATCACCAGGCCATTTTTTCGAGAGCCGCTGGGAGAATTTCGAAGTTGAGCGCCTTATAGAAGAGCCTAACTTCTGTGAGCTTGTTCCGTGAGGTTCTCCATCATGAGGCCATCCTTTCGGGAGTCTGTGGATGACCTGCGAAGTTGACCGTGTGATACAGAAGACCTGGTCATCACTTCTCCCCTCGAGCGTTCGTTGCAAACCCTGATCGCAGCTTGACTCTGATTCAGCTTTATATGCGGACAGGTGAATGAGACGGGAATACCGAATCATCGATCATCTTCCCTCAATTGAGAGGCCAAGCCCTGGCATTAGAGGGGTTCCCGAGCACAAATTGAAATCTTTCCTTTAGTAGCCAAGAGAAATAGAACATGCGCAGCATAGCCCATGAGGCTGCATTGTGATCGGGCTTGGATGGGGATGACTGATTTATGTTCGGAAGGTGTCGAGGAAGAGGGATGGCGCTTAACAGTCTGATCAACTCGCAAATAGCTTGCGCTATAAGACAGGAACAAGGCTTGCTCTGGGTCAGGAGATCAAACGCCCACCGGTCTTCGAGTCAAGGACCACAAATGGACTACAACCATAGGTACACGGTCTTGGCTCGATCTCAATTCGCAAATTATACCTTGTCCGTCGTCGTGATAGGTACGCCGCGCTGTCTTTCTAGAATGCATGTCCCGGCACTGACCGAGAGGTCCACAACCTCAGGCATAAGCCTTTTCATGACGTTATACGGCCTTGTGGTGTTTTTGGAGACCCCAGAGCCCCAGAGGAAAGGCAGAAAGAAATACATAGCCACTAGCTGCGTGCTAACGGTATTGTATGCCCTTGTCGGGTCACTTGACATGGCCAACTACTTCCAACCGATCTTCAATGCCACGTCCACATTCCATTTGCGAGATCTCATGCGCTCCATGTATTTCCAAGGTTGGAAATATATACTATCTCACACCGTCCTTGCGTTTGTGACAGCGATCGGAGATGGCCTCTTGGTGAGGACTCTGTCTCGTCCTTCCGGCGTGTTGTATTGCTCATGTCGTGAGTGTGATAGGTATATCGTTGTTATATAATCTTTGTGAACTTTCGATGGGTTACGATCCTCCCGATGTGTCTGACGCTCACTTCAACGAGTACGTATTTTCCCTGTTAGATGGGCAATCTTTTTGACTCGGTTGGAATTGCCAGGTCTTCTCCTCGTGGTAACGCACAAGCCCAATGATCGTCACTCCGCTTCCGCGGTCATGGCCGCCACCTTTATGACCGTGTCAACCAACATCCTTCTCACAGGTCTCATTACATTTCGACTCATTCGTGCACGCCGTTCCTTGGCAAAGCTTTTTCCATCCGCAGATATGCAGCTCTATACTGGGATAATCAGTATTTTGATCGAATCTGCTGCCCCTCTCACAATATGTGGGGTCATCACGGCGATACTGCAACATCCTAGGCTTAGGGCCTCACGTTCTCCGGCCTTTCCCGTATGTAATGAGCTTGCTCAGGCCCTCTTTTACGCATTTTGTGTGAGTGGAAAGAATCAATATTTAGCTTGATGGCATGTTTTATTGACTTTCTTTCCGAAAAGGTGCTATCCCCACAGATGATTATATTCCGAGTGACGACTGGCCGCTCCTTCACCCGATTCCCTGCGCCCAGTCATGATGGTGCTCCGCCCGACCCCATTCAGTTCGTGCATCAGACCGCCGAATCATCGTTTCTCCAATCGACCTTCAATCGGGAGTTCGGGAGAAATGTGGTTCCGAGTCCCGATCCCGAACGCGGGTTGAATATGAATGCTGAGGCTGAGTCTGAAAAGAATCAGACATCAGTAGTCCTTGTATCGCAGGGGCGGAAGCGAAGCAACAGCGATCACTCAGAGAATGAGAAATCCGAGTACAGGAAGGTCGATTCAGACCCGGTGTGCTTGTGATGAATTTGAAGATGTTTACTTGTACATGTACTTTCTATTCGATTTTACTCTGAATCCCTCCGTCGGCTTGTAGTATGTGCACTCCTGTGCGTGTTAAATATTGAATACAGTCTCAGAATACAAACACCAACGCTTTGAGCTTCAAACTACTCTCATAGCACCACACCACTGTTGAGGCGGAAATCGCTTCGCCAGCAAGATACAAGGCCGCTCAAGAGCATCAGTTAACTGCGACAAACCATTATGATTTTGAGCCATTGATGATAGTGGGGTTACACTGTACTGTAGCTCCATCAAGATCCCTCAGAGCCGTGCTTTGCGTTGGCCCGCTTGTCACAAGGGGGAGTGACCAATGTCTTGTCAAAACGGGAGCAAAGGGGTGAATGAACTCGCGAGTCGGAAATCACTATCACCAACAAGATACAAGAGGATCAGTTCGCGATGCCAAACCATTTTGATTTTTATTCGTTGGTGACGCTGAGGTTACACTCATCGGAATCCCTCACAGCCGTGCTCTGCGTTTAAAAGCACGATGGACTTTGATTAATCAAACCCCTTTAGAAGACAGGTTTTCGTTTCCAATAAGGCATTGTTAAAACAATGGAGGGATCATACTCAGTGCGAGCCGACTTTCAGCTAAACGTTTAATCAAGCGTTGACAATGGGATTCTTTGATTAAACACTGTAGAATTGTTTAATCAACGATGTTTAATCACCCGATTCAACGCTTTCAATCGTTTAAACCAGTCAAATCGATCTGAATTTTTTGGATACGTTGGATTCGGGAAAGTCAAAGTCAAAGTCATATTCCATAATTTCATAGAACATACAGCATAAAGCATACAGCATAATCACATCCTCACCCAAACCTACTCCAATTTCTCACCTACGCCCCCTCGTTCCGAGTCCGAACCCCATCTCTCGAACGAGTTTAGAAGCTTCGGCCGTCGCTTCGTGTATACCTTCATCCTCTTCCTCTTCCTCCTCTCCTTTTGTGTCAGTTTCGGACCACGAATCGCTCCTCTGATTCCCACCAATGAGCCTTTCTCGATCGCCTCCACGGTGATGGACTTTCTTCGTTCCCAACTGATCCTTAACGTCCTTATCCTTTGAGACCGGCCCTGTAGGTGTAGACTGTATGTTCTGGAATCCCAACCCAACCAAACCACCAGACGACACCGGAGGAGTCGAAGGGGTACCCCTAAGCGACCGTAGTAACTTCGCGGGAGCCTTGCCAATGCGGATCTTACGACCAGGTGAGGTCGGTGGCGTACTAGAACCCTGAGGGCTCTTGGGACTAACAGGAGACCCGTACTTCCTCGGACTAGTACTAGTGGGAGCACCACCAAGACGAGGTGCAGGCGACCGATCTCTCATGGTACGCGTACGCCTGTTCGGAGACGTAGACCGCGCACGGCCGCGTGGGGAGGTGGGAGGGGAAGTTAGAGAGAGCCGTCGGAGGGAAGTTTGGATCGTCCAGCGCGTTGGGGAGAGTGGTGTATTACCGGTTGGAGTCGGAGGTGATTTTTGGGCGTTGTGGTGAGTGGAAATGGTTGGTGAGGCGGGTACGTACACGTGTGTCTTCCTTGGTGATATGGATTCTTGGAATTTCACTTTTGGAGAACCACCTTGACCTCGGGTGCGAGTGAGATCTTGCATTTCGTATGTGGAGAACGGAGGGGATGGAGTACACTTTTGGTTTTTGAGTAACGTAGCTGCGCGTGTAGCACTCAGCTTCACAAGTTGTCGTTGTACCCCTTTCTCGTGTTCGTCAAATATATCGCGTTCCGAGGCCCCGTCGTCCCCTTCATCTGTATCCGTATCGACAAAAGATTCAGGCCGGATGTAAACTCCGTTGACGAGGCCTAACACACTATCCGTATCGGGTTCGGCGGTACTTTCAGAGTAAGCGGGGTAAAGTGAGCCAGAGGGTGAGCTGTGCCGCGGGAAGTAGATCGATTCGGTGAAGGGGAGGTCTAACTTGCTCGTGTTTGTCGTCTCAATCTCAATTTCGGTTTCTGTTTCTGTATCGGTATCGGTGCTCGTGAGTTGAGAGATGGAGGTAGAGTCACGAGTGATAGTCTTTACAGAGCGCCCATCGTCCGTATCTCCACCAGCACCATTGTCGGTATGAGCTAGGAGTAGGGAAGTAGAAGAGAAGCGTAAGTCGGACCGTGTATCGTTGCCTACCCAGTCCGGACAGAGGGACCCGTGCGATTCGCGTTGGCGCGGGAAGAACATTGAGGAGCTGAATGGACCGTCACCATCGAAGACAACTGATACATCTGCATCATCGGATGCGAAGCTGGATGTACTGAGATTGGTTTTGGGGGTTAGCAGAGGTGTTGTGACGTCGGTATCGCACTTGGTGTTTGCGGTCTTGGGAACTTGGGAACCGCCACGAGACTTGGGAGGAGGGAGGGAGTTGTAAGCGGGGAACATCATAGGGGGAGTGTAGGTTCACTTGGGAACGGGTGAGCGTAGGCAAGAGAACGGGTGTAGGTAGGCTCGTTTTATATAGTGCTCCGGTCGTGTGCGTCCAAGCACAGAAATGTGTCCGTGTGGTGACGTTGCGAGTCAAAGCGCGAGGACATGGTCGGCATAATGAACGTTGCTATTGGGTTGAAATGTGTTGGAGAGTGAACCCATTGTTCCTTGTTGTGTGCACTTGAGCGCCACCGTTCAAACACAATACCAGTCGTAGTTGCGAGTGAGAGGACAGAGACGACGCGAAAGGCAAGAGCCCCTGAACCAAGCCAACCACAACACCGTGGCTGTGCCTTCCAAAATTTTGATCGTAATCGCTTGTTGTTCTCGCTATCGACGACGACGAGCAGGGTCCTTCCAACGCCCACCCGCCCACTCACGACACCTCAAAAATGGCGGAATACGATCTCTCAAAAACGATCATCCCCTACCTCGACAGACACCTCGCGTTCCCCCTCCTCGCGCACCTGTCGGAAGTCTCGATTTTCCCTGATCATGATGTTTTGGTAGCGCAGTACGAGTTGGCCAAGGGGACGAATATGGTGGATTATGCTGCGCAGCTGTTTGAGCAGATTTATCCGGGGAAGGAGGTGCCTAAAGGTGCGTTGTTATCGTTATCGTCGTTGTGATGAGCGGGGGTTGATGAATGGATATGCGTGCAGAGTTTGACGAGAAGCGCAAGAATGCTGTATCGACGAATGAGAGGTTGGAGCAGGAGGCTCAAGCTGTGTTGGACGTTATCGAAAATCCTGATGTTGCACAAGCGCTTCGGCAGGACAAGAACCAGAATTTGCAGTATTTGCGGGACAACTATAACGTGCGTTCCCCCTCCCCTCCTCTCCCCACCTTTTCTCCCCCCTTATACTCCTCTCCCTGAACGTATAGTTGAACCTCCAACAAATCACCGCTCTGTACAATTTCGGAAAATTCCAATATTCGTATGGGAGCTACGGCGGTGCTGCAGAGTATTTGTACCACTTCCGTGTGCTTAGTACGGATACGGAGTTGAACACCTCTGCTCATTGGGGTAAACTCGCTTCGGATATCTTGACGGGGCGATGGGACGTTGCACTCGAAGAGCTCAACACCCTCCGCGACTCTATCGACTCGCGTACCTCCGCTTCCCTCCTTGCTGCCGCTTCCGCCGCTGCTTCCGCCGCTGCCTCCAACACCTCTACATCCACTACCACCACCACAGCGGACCCGGCGTTGGTGCAGCTGACTTCGCGGACGTGGTTGGTCCATTGGTCGCTCTTCGTGTACTTTAACCACCCAGAAGGCCGAACGCTCCTCCTCGAAACTTTCCTCTCGCCCACGTACCTCAACACCATCCAAACCGCCTCACCCTGGATACTTCGGTACCTCTCCGCCGCTGCCATCCTCTCGCGCAAAGCGGGTGCGTACCAGCCAGGCAACGCCACGCCCGTCTCCTCGCGCGTTCGGAACGCCATTCGGGAAGTTGTGAAAGTGATTCAGATGGAGGAGTATCAGTACCAGGATCCTGTGACGAGGTTTTTGAAGGAGCTGTATGTGGAGTTTGATTTTGAGGGGGCGCAGAGGGAGTTGAGGGAGGCGGTGGAGGTGGTGGGGAATGATTTTTTTTTGAGCGAGTTTAGGGAGGAGGTGTTGGATAATGCGAGGTATTTGATTAGTGAGGCGTATTGTAGGATTCATCAGAAGATTGATATTGCGTATGTCTCTCTCTCTCTCTCTCTTCCTCCTCCCCTCCCTCCACTCTCGTCCTCGTCCTCCACGCCGGTGAGGTTACTGATGTTTTTGGTGCAGGGACCTCTCGGAGCGCCTCAACCTCTCAAAAGAGGAAGGCGAGAAATGGATCGTGAACCTCATTCGAGAGACGAGGATGGGTTCGGATGCCAAGATCGATCTCGAAAAGGTTCGTCCCCCTCTCTTCCCCTTCCCTCTCCCTTTCCTCTTCCTCCCTCCTTTTCAACCCACCCACTTACGAATAAACAAACCACCCCCTCCTCGCACGCAGAACGTAATCGAAATAAACCGCCCCGCCCAACCAGTGTACCAAACTATCATCGAAAAGACGCGTGGGCTTGCGTTGAGGACGCAGGCGATGGGGTCGGCGCTTGGGAGGAGTGCGCAGGCTACTTATGCTGCTGTTCCCCAACAAGGACAACAACAGCAACAAGGGCAGCAGCAGCAAGGGCAACAAGGACAGCAAGGGCAGCAGCAGCAAATGCAGAAGGGGGTGGTGGTTAATTAGTTTTGTTGTGTACGTTGAAGTGATGCTTTCTTTCTTGTTCTTGTTCTTCATGTGCGGTTGGATGGTGTGGTGAGATGAGTGTTTGTGCTGCTTACGTCTTGGAGGTACGTCTTGGTCGTGAGGTGGGAGACGGAGGTGAGGTTCGTTGGTAAACTCCAAGTGCGCTCTCTATGTTGTGAGCGTGGACTAGATAGCGGCCGAAGCTCTTGGGATGAGATCGTTCTTTCCGTTGTCAATGGCTGTTGTTACTTATCGTATCTCACGTCCCTAGTGCATTGACTCGCAAGGACGGTCTGGAAAAGTATATTCCGCTGAGGGATAAGGAAAGGGGCGTTCGTTGGTGGAAACGAAGGTTTCGCCGGACCAACCTCGCGGCTTTGGGAATTTGCGAATCGACGGGGAGGGGAAGGTCAATTGAGTTGTCACGTCTCGAAGCTTTCGGATGATTCTTCGAATTCTTCTTCGGATGAGGCAAATATATATTAGCCTGTCCACCTGTTCAGTCTTTGTTGTCTTCCTGTTCGCTGGAGACTCTGAACAAGAGATTCGGCGGAACTTGACATCCCTACCTCCTCCTCCTCCTTGTTTTCGTCTCCCGATGTGGCTCTCCACCTCGTTATCGCTACGCATAGTGGCGAGCGCTGCCCTGCTTGCTAGTAGCAGTGTGCACGCGTTGATTAGGTTCCCGTGTTCGCAGTTGGTAACGGAGAGGTTTGACCCGCTCGTTACGCCCGGAGAAGTGTCTCCGCACGTACACCAGATCGTCGGTGGGAATGCGTGAGTGCTTACTTACCTTCCACTTCATCTCTGCTTTCGTGTACCGTTGTGCATTCTCGATGTTCATTTGAATGTGAACGAATGAATGAATGCATGCTGACGGGGATGTATGTAGGTTCAACTTGACGATGGACCCAGCGCAGGGGGATATTGCCCAGATCTCGACGTGCACTACGTGTCGGTTTAAAGAAGATAAATCGAATTATTGGACGGCGGTGTTGTATTTTAAGCATCCGAATGGGAGTTACATTCGCGTGAGTACATCCTCTTCCTCCTCTCTTGCTCCTCTCTTCCTTCTCCCTCTTGTCATTCGCACATGCACGTTCACCGTACGAACGCTGAACGCAACGAGTGTAGGTCCCCCAAATGGCGAATCACGGTACTGGACCGGGTATCCAAGCGGGCGGGATGACAGTGTACTACTTCCAACCACGCGCTCCGACCAAGAATTTGGATATTGTGGCGTTTAGACCGGGGTTTAGGATGATTGTGGGGAACCCTATGCGGAGGAGGGATGATGTTGATCCGGAGAGTACTGCGTCAAAGGCTTTGACGTTTAGGTGCGAGTTGCTTTCTTTTTTGAACTTGGATAGTGGGATTGAGAAGATTTCGATTTGGTGCGCTATGCAGGTGCTTCCAGGGTACTGATCCTGGACCGTTTGGGAGTCCGGCATCAGTGAAAAACCACTCGGTCGGTATCTTACACCGCGCATCGAAGTTGGGAGACGGTACAAGATACGAGGCTTATAGCGACGACGACTCAATATAGATGGCGTGTCGGGACCGTGCATGAGATTTATCTGAGTCTCCGATACGCTGAATACATACCTCAGGTGCACCGACGCCATAGCGCCCAGATCGCCCCTTAGCCGATGAGGCGGGACGTGACCGACGGGATGTGCCGCCGGTAGCACAGCCACAGTTTCGATGCCACGCATATCGGACTCACGTCGTTCCGCTCGCGCTCACATCTCTTCCACATCGTTCCGCTGTCGCACAGATCTCATACTGTCGTCCTGCCACCCTCATATCTCGTTCTGACCATGACGGCCATTTGCTATCTTAGGCACGACTCTGCGGCACCCAGAGATCTCCTGTGTGATCGAGAATCCCGCCGATTTGAGCTCTCAGCTACCCAGTTCCTGTCCTGGAGGTTTGTACGTTGCTTTGCTCAATGATGAGCGGTAGTAAAGATGAGTGAGCTACAAGTCTGCTAAATGAAGCTTTTCCATCTCACCCATCCCGTTCTCTCCGTCCTCAGCACCCCAGTTATCCTCCAGGTCCCCAATTCCAGGTTCTCCGTCGTCGTCGTCGCTCTGCTCCCCCCCAAAGTCAAATCCAAAATCCAATGCTTCCTCAAGCAGTAAGCCCTCCGCCAAAGCCTCAGACAAGACTTCTCCAGCTTCTTCAGACCTCACGCTCTCTTCGTCGTCATCAACCTGCATCGGCTCGCCCTCTTCCTCTTCCTCCGCACCTTCACTAGACTCCATCTCTTCATCGTCATCTGCTAGGTACCGTTTCAGCTCCGCTTCAGCCCTTTCAACATCTAACTTGTCTCTATCCTTCAACCAAACATCTACCGCAGCTCGCGTGTCGACATGTCCGATCCCACCGCCTCGGTATCGCATGAACATATCGCGATCAACAAATCTGGCGCGTGAATGAGTCGTAAGTATCAATTTCGTTATAATCACTTACATGTTGACATAGAAGTAATTCCAGTCCAGGTTGTTGTCCGATTGCGGTCGTGCTATCGTAGGACCCAAGCCATTTGTGCCTTGTTGGCTCTCAAAATCAGGGATCAGGTGCACGGCGCGAATTATGTCTGTGGGATCCACGAAATCGAAGACTGCTGAGCCGCCATCGCTCGGCTCAACGAAGCCAACTTTTGGTAAGTGCTTTGCCTGCCATCCGTGACGATGAGCGTAATGTACGCCCAGCCATCGAATCCACACGACCTCGACGTCCTGAGGTCTTGTTGGTGCCATTGATGTTGGGTCGTTCATGTACACTCTGACATGGAAGATCCCTCGTACCCGAGCATACCAGTAGGGGTGAATGTTGGCCTTGTCGTCATGGGACAACATCATGATATCTGGGTGAGTTCGAGCGTTGATGGAATCCTGCTCCCGCCGCTGATCGTATGTCGTGTAGTTGACCCGCACAAACTTGTGTCGGTAGACTGTGTCGTTGAGGATTATCACATTTGATAGCTGTGACAGTGTAATCTCCTGTTCGTCATCCGTGTAGTCCAGGCCTTGAAGGCGGCAATACAGATGACGTCTCAACTTCAAATTGAAATCCTGCAAATTCGTAAGAATGAATTCCCAAAACGGTACAAATGGCGACGTACCTTGAGAGCTGGATCACCTCGGTTTTCAGCAAGCCACCTAGTCAGATCCAAGGAGTTCTTCGAGGAGGCTTCATGCGACATCTGGTGGTGGTCGACACTGTCAGCTGACGGTAATCTCTCCGAATATTCAAATGGGAGTGTCCCGTCCTCTTGCGCTTGTCGTCTCTTTGCTATAATCGGGTCGGTCTGGAGAATAGCTCGTTCTCTTCTTTCCAACTTCGCAATTCCCTGGGTATAAATCTCAGGACCACCCTTTTGTGCTCGGTCGGCTAATCCCTTTGAATGTCGATGCTCAGATTCGCCCTAAATCATGTTGTTGTTAATAACACAAACACTCGACTGTAAAACTTGTGCATACCAGCATAGTGTTGTAGCTGTCAGTCGTTCCGTACGCAACAATAGCCTCTACCACATGGCCGAGGGCATGGATTTTTGCTGTCAAAAGGCTGAGATGACGCTTTTTTGCTGGCTGGGGCTCCCCTGCTGTTGAGCTTTCTCCGCCCCGTGTTGTTGTTCCAGCTGCTTTTCGTGCAGCCTTAGCAGCCTGTGCTCTGGCTTTCTTCGCAACTTCACCAGGGAGATCCTTGGTGTCGTAGTCATCTTGGGTATCCTTGGCAAACTTTCGCAGTAATGTTCCGAGGCGGGTCGTGGATGCATCTAGCTCACCAAGAGAATACTGGGTATGCTTGCGAAGTTTGGCCAGTGCATGCCAAGTACACATTTCAAACAACAAGCGCTGGATAAGGAGGTTGTGCTTGGGTAGGAAAAGATTCTGGAAAGCTGGAATAGAACACTGAGAGCATACCTGAATGATCAGCCACATTGGTGAAAGTCATAAGCACTCACCTGGAGAAGGTCTTCAAAATCACGGCCACCTAATTTCTTCATATCTGCGACATTGTTCACAAAGCGACGAATTGTATCACGTCCAAATGTTGGTGTCTCTCGGTATCTGACCAAAAAAAGCCAGTAGCATCGAGTTCAAGCTTGGAAAACGCGCTAGTTTGATTGGTATCACTCACCGCTCATTGAGAAGGTTCACATAGCGCAATCCTCGTGAATGGAGAACACGTATCAAATGGGTGAAAACACCCTTCCAGACACCAAGTTCAACTTCATGGAGAACATCAGGCACAAGAATGTCATAAACGTTCAGCCCGCTGTCGCCAAGCTCTTTGGAGATGGTACTCTGAAACGTGAAAGAAATGATCAGGTTAGCAACATTTGAGTAGCAGAATGAGACAAACACGGGTCAATGTTAATGACTGGGGGGCCAAGAGGTCTTCGACGTGATCGTTTTTGATGGAAAGTCCTTCAAACACTAGATTACGTGCAGCCTGTATGGCATTACGGACCTGCTGAGAGTCTACACGAGGATGCTGCTGGCGGAAGTTCTTGTCCCAAACCATTCCAAGGCGATATATCATATGCTTTGGCATAAGACACCTTGGACATGGACATTGCGCAAAGTACTTCAAGCACGCAATCATGAGCCTATACACGATCCAGTGAGAAAAGTTGGAAATAGTGGAGCAAATTAGCTGTACTTCTCTGGGTAGTCAGCAGAGTGTGTAAAAATCCGGGGGAAGCATAGCCGAATAACTCTGTCCCAAAACTCCCATTCGAATCCATGGAAATAGGCGTGCATAAACTCCGGGTGGAGTAGTAGCGCCCAGACAGCATGATAGACCTCTTTCCGAAGAAATGCCAGATGATCATCTGAAGCATTTGCTCCAAATTCAGCTGAAAACCAGCCATAGAATTCATCGGGCATCTGACCAGAGACTGTCAGCCGGACAACTGGATAGCTTAAACATGACTCATACCTTGGGGATATAGGCAACATGGTGAGCTGAGAACGAAGATGGCTTGCTGCGGATATACTTTGACTGATTTCCGATATACATATATACTGGCCATAGCGAAGCTGTTCCGAAGCTTGAGAGATGAGTTGAGTCCGACCAAAACATAAGCCCAATGACAACCGTTTCAATGAGCCGGCCAGATGCTTTGACTCTTTGTTGAATTGCTTGATGCTCTGCAAGAAATGCATCCGAGGTGTACAATTCTCCGTAGGTGCGAACTGGCGGGGTGTCGTCATTGCTAGAAGGGGATTTCCAGTACTCCTCATATGGAAACAGGTGGAGACGCTCGGCACCAGGCTCGCTGAGAGCATTTTGAATAACGTCCAGTGGCCGCCGTACGTGAATGTTCTCGAGACGGAATTTGGGTGCATCCTTTTCGGAGGTGGTGTGCGACTTTGTAGATGGAACTGGAAGATCAATAGCCGCTTTGATCCATTTGTCTTTGACTGGTAAATGCAAGTTTAGATCTTGAAGCCAAGAGTCAAGCAGCTCTGTCTCCCTGGCAATCCCTTTCCAGCTTTGCAGTTCCTCAATCTTGAAATCAGGATGAAGAAGTACGTCGTTGACAAGCCGGTCTCCATCACGGATGGTTTTTTTATTTGATCCAGGAGACCACCAATGGTTCAAGAGCATATGTGTGGATTGTGTGATTGGGGCAGTGGAGTAGTCAATCGTATCGTGAGAGCGAGAATACGGGTTGGTGAATGATATGTCGTTGGCAGAATGGATGGTGTGTGAATCGGAAAGGATGAAATCGCCAGGGATGTATGATGGCCTGCCTGTAGGATAGGTGCGATAGAGCCCATATCGATCAGGAAGGGTCGTGTACGGCTCCTCCTGTGTCCGTTCACCAGGTTGTATTGGAGAGGAAGGCACACCCTGCAGATCCGGTTCGGGCCAAGCGATGACCGGCAAGTCTGAGTCGGCCCAGGCGTCCAATTGCGAGAAATAATTGGCAGCAAATTGATCAAAACTATCGTCTCCAGCTGCACTAGGACGTGAGGGACTGAGAGGTAAGGGATTCTTGGTGTCGCAAGCCAATTGCGGCACCAACAAAGGCCCACCAGGCCTCTCCTCGGAGTGAGTTAGAGAATTTGAGGTCGACTTAACATCAGAACTTGATGTATGACCGTTACCACTGCGAGGAACGACTCACCTGTGTCGGAATCATTGAGCTCGATGATGCAGACTGCATATCTGTCTGTCCTTGCAGCCGAAGAAGCCCTTGTCGGTATTCTTCGATGCTCTCATCTTTCCTCGCGCGTCGTAAGCGGCATCGCCCCTTGTGGCGGGACCAGCTAATGCCGTCCTCCCAGTATTTGCCGCAGCCGTCACAGGTAGGCATGAGGGTGGAAGGAAGAGTAAATGAGCGTTCTATCATTGAATCTTCATCTTCTTATCGTAGCAAACCCTCCTTAGAATAGTCATGGGCGCATCCGTTCAATGTCCGACATTGAATCAGCGCGCGCGTGTCGGGGCGTCGGAGTTTCAACTTACTTGATCCCCGGCGACTGTTGCGCGCAGGCTTGCATCCCTCATCTCCTACCACCATGCCTCGAAATACAGCGCTCGACTCCCCATACGAGGGCCTCAGTATAGGAGCTAGCAGCTGGCTCTGGGAGAATCACGACGAGCATGTTGCTTACTTGCTGAACGACATCAAAACGGCAGCTGCGGGGAAGGAGCGGAATCTCTCGTGCGTATATTTTTGGCTCTGCAGTGCGCATATAATTGGACTTTCGGTAAAGGCGATTTTTTGCGATCACCAAATACACGCTCAAGGCCCGGTTCTTCAACCATATCATTGGGCCTTTCATGGATCTTGAGCGCGTTTTCCGGGCTGGGCTAGGAATGCCGAACAACACGGGTTCTGCGTGAGTGGCCAGTGAATTGATTAAGTTCAGTCCCCCATAACGTCCTTATTCTCCCAAGATTCACCGAGGAGGAAAGGAAGGCATATGAAGCTATCGAAAAGCAGATACCTGAGCTCACATCGACAATGAAGAAAGTGGTTCGAGCTGGTGCTTCGCATTTTGTTAAACTGGCCACCTGGGTACGTTATTACTCTTGTTTCTTGGTCTTCAATCGGCTCACACTGACAGCAGATGGACGAGGCTATGCACAAGGCTAGATCGGATGACGTTACGCGTATCAACGCTATTGTCTCCGAGGCTGCTGTTCCCAACCCGAAGCGCGATGGGAGGTTCAGGGGTATCACGACTACGACTTTGAAGACGGCTCGCGGTTTCAATCACCCAGACTTTGCGAGACTTTTATGTCCGATGAAACTCGTCGAGGAGTTTGACGCCGATCCCAAGTATCCAGACGTCCATTTGCCTCATATTTGATTCGGTGCTAACCTTCTTTAGCCTGTTCATGCAAAAGGTTAAAGGCGGCGAGATAGAGCTTTTCGCCAACGACTTGCCGGTGTTCTGTTACCCCTTCGGTCACAAGTACAACCCAGACGACATCGAAGATGGCCTTTGTCGCTGCGAGCTTCTCACACGCGTGAGTTTTGTTATTGGTTTCGCTCGTTTCGGCTTAATTATTTTGGTAGTGTATGGGCGCGACGTTGACTGGCCCATCGACTACATTTGGTGACGACCGTGCTTCAAAAAACCAGTCGGTTTCGTTCAAGCACAAATACTTCGATGTGGTGCCGCAGGACGTTGCATATCATGTTACTTTGGTACGTTCATCCGCTTCTATTCTATTTATGATTGGCACATCTAAAAATGTGGGCAATAGATCCGTAGCGCCTTGTCCGACGCCACATCTTTCGGGCCGTACCGAATAAAGTGTGTACGGGGGGGATTAGGACGAATATTTTTTATCCTCAGTGGGTATTTCGTCTTCTTTCCGTCTTCATGGCTTAAAGTCTTTGAATTTTCTGTAGATGTTGGGATGGAGTGAACCTCGATACTCCTGACCATTCCGTACGTCTTTCACTTCATCGTTCAACTTCTTTTTTTATTGATAGATTATTTAGAGCCATGTTGCGCACCCGAGTGGTACCCCAGCCCCGGACGGACTGCAGTTCTTTGGGACGGACTGTCCTGATACGCACCCCGTCCGGTTGCCCTTGCTTTTCGTTGAGATTGTCTGGGATACGAGGCCTTTCAACAATCCGGAGCTGTGGCCCAAGGACGGGACGCAGCCATTCATCTTCAGTATGGGCGACCCGTAAGTACTTCCGAGTACTTTCTTTCCCCCGTCCTGATCCTATCGAATTGAAATGACAGAACTGGATTCGGACAGCATGCAGACTACGTATTCGGTTGGGAAGGTGATTCGTTGAAGAGAGCTATGGACGTATGCACAGGCGGTGATGGGTTACCACAGAACTGTCCCGCGCTGACTCTTCAAGATATCGAGACGATGAATAATTGCCGGTTACCTGCCAAGGTGGACGAGGTTGTCGAAGATCAGTGTACGTCTCGGCCTCTTATTCTCTTGTCGGTGAAAGTGTAGTGATTTGTGTGTTCACTTAGATCTCGACCGTTTACCGGGATGTAACCCCGTTCAAAGTGGACCTGGACCTGCGACGATGGTGCCCGATTGTCAAGCGCCTTCGGTTACCGTCGATACGCCTCATCCCACCGCACCTCCCGCTGTAGTTACCCCTCCTTGGACCATCAATATCTGACCCGCGACTGCACGAAGATGGCATGGATGGTTGGAGTGATTTCGAGATGGAGGCTGTTGTAGTAGAGTAGATCAAATACGAATTCGGCGAGTAGCTCTTTTGTGCGAGCTTCCAGCGACGGATACAGCGATGGGCCTGCTGGTGGCGCTTAAAGCACCGTCTCTGTTAGTATACTATATCGGTTAGTACACGCGCCTGTCACGCGCGAAAGCTGGGTTCGACTCCCAGACAGAGAGTTTTTTTTGCGATGCGTGGGGTTGATGACACTTATATAGACAGTAATGAATGATAAAAGATTATCGAAAAGGTGTTTGGGTCAACCGGGTGTCAACGGAAGTTGATTCAACAGTGCGATGCGCGAAGTGGATGGGAGCTGAGACCGTCCCCTGCGGGAATCGGGTGACCCATGATCGGCCTGTGGTGACACGGAAGATGATCATCTGAAGTGCTAGGGACTTGAGAACACTAGACCATTAAAGACGGGAGATCGAGGAGTGCGCAGGCCTTCTGCCCTCGCGGCGAACGCTGCGCCCGCACGTGCACGCCTGCATTACCTACGCTTAGGTCTCACCTCCCCCAATAATCTCGCTTTCTTTCTGTCTTCTGTCACGACGAGTATCTCACCATTTTCGCTCACCCACTACTTCTTGCCCTAATCCTTTACCATCCCCGTCCATTGGCCTACATGAAGATTGGAGCGCTCGTCATGGCACCACTGGAAAGGGGTAATGTCGCCATCCCTGCGCCATACCTTGCACCAGAGTTATGGCTTCAAATCATCTCCCATCTGAGCCCCCAGGACCTTCTATCACTCGGTCAGGTACGGTGATCTTTTTTGAGGCCCACATACGCGCTCTCAATCAGCTCTCCTGTTTTGTAGGCATCTCAGCAGCTTCGTGGCATCATTAATCATCGAGACGTATGGGCTCCATTACTACGATGCCTTTGCAGCAAAAGGCGCTTGTTCGCTCCCTCCTTCCCCTCGGTCGACGATACAGGTACAGCCACCCCAGAGTCATTCTCCGAATTGCAACGGGCGGTCCTTGGTCCATCTCGATGGGCCCAAGCCATCCAGAAGCACCGCAGTCTCACGATAGCATCCACTCCTTCGGAATCACCAGAGTCTGTCGTCCTCGAGCCACGAACTCGCCAATTACTGGACGCCACGTGCGACACTGGGAATTGGACAACCCCAAGCCATCAGTATCTCGTACCCGGGGGAAGGTTCTTGGTCGTTGGGAGCAGGAATTCCATAGAAATGTGGGATCTTGGGGTCGTCGGGAAACTTCACCCGCCTACCCCTCGTTTGGTCTCATCTGTGGGTCCTATTCTGATGAAGTCCCTCATGCCGCGCGTGCCAGACGAGAAAGCCACTCCTGTCGAAATCGACGTTGTGCCTGTCCGTGGGTCTTCTGAGGGATTGAGGGTCGCGGTCAGAGCCCTGAATAAAGAATATGGCGATGATAGAGCAGCGTAAGCACTAATTCCGGTTTTGTGGATTTTTCTCCATCGCTTACCTACCATCTTTATTCAGCATTCGAATGTATGAGATCCATCCTTCCAGTGCGGACCCCAGTTTCGTCGAACGAGGCAACATTATTCTTCCCCGGGAGCTACAACGTGACTTGGGGAGACGCCATCCTCAGCTGAAGGTCACCGACGCACACTTGTTCATGGGCACCAGCGCCTACGGTATTCTATGGGACTTTATCAATGAGCGTTATCGATTCTGGTTCGTTCGAGGGGAGGATTCATCTGATGTAGTCGAGGTGCGCCCCTGCTACTGTTCTATCGTGCTCGGCTCGAATTTAATCAGTTGCTGATACTACTGCCATGTCGCTTAGGTCGTCTTATTTGGAGATCACATTCTCCACTTCCTACCCCAGCGAGGACAACTCCTTGTTTGGAGGCTTTCGTCATTGAAATGGAAGAAATTACCCGCGAATGGACAACTGCCTACAATCGATCTGCAACTTGGCGTTCCCGAGATCGTTCCTCACGTCACAGCGTCCTTCCCCTTGACTATCCCTCCCGGATTCTGTCCAGAGTTCATTCTACCAGCATCGTGGTACACCTCATCCTCAAATATCACCTCTTTCACTTTCGACATCATATTCACGGCGGAGGACGAGTACGATATCGACTATAGTACAGTTACTGGCGGTCGATACCGACTACGCATGGGACCTTGTATCGGCCACCCTCCTCCAGACGATGACTACGACCCACCGCAGATATGGGAAGTCGAATGCTTGGCAGAGTTTACTTTTCCCGAGAACGCTACGGAGAAAGGAGTGTCGTCGAAGATGCATTGGGGGTCTCGAGGCGATCACCCGCTGAATGGATTGGACGACGACTGTTATGCAACCTCTATCAGTGTTTTCACCGGACAAGGGTTCAGAAGGGTGCCGCAAGCACTCAAGTCTGCGATATATTCGGTCTTACCGTCACTTGACCTCGACGCGAAAGGGAGTAACTCGAAAGGTGGGAATAGGCAAGTTGGGAGAGCGGAAGTCACGGTTTTGCACAATACCGTGACTTGGTCCGTGTCTGTGTGTCCAGTGTCGGGGCGAGTGACGTGGTCTCATCCTTCTTGGAATGGTCGATTCAATATAGATAGGTATCTGGAGTGATCGTTCAACGATAGAGTATCGGTCCCGTGTCTCGACCGTCTTGTGGAACGTGTTGTATGGTTTATATGACCGCATGCAGTGCCAGGAAGCTGTCCGACCTCCGCCCACCTCCTTCATCTACTCACCGTCCTCACCTGTCACTTCTTAATCGCTGTGTAACAAGGGGAGTTACGTTCACTACATCAGCAAAAGGCTTCGCGCGTGGGGGCGTGGGAGGCGTGCCAGGGCGGCTGATCGTGGCGCACATCCCTCCACACTTCCACACTTCGCCACGAATTGATGACCCCTCCACAATTGAACTTCCCGTCACAATCCAGCCCTCTTCCACAAATTTCAGAACTGTAAATATTAATTAGTTCCTTGGTACAGGGCTAGTTGGAGGAATAAACCATGTGTAAAGCAAGCATGCACCGTCAGTAGACAGTCTCGTACAAGCCCGCGCGCCTTCCGTGTCAGGCTTGACCTTCAGGCCTCAGCTTACAGCAAATACTTTGGTCAGTGGTCACAGAGGCACAATGCCAGTCGCCAGTCGGCGGAGCTATCATCGGCTGCTATCGGGTTGCCATCCGGCAGTGATGGTGATGCGGTCATGTGACATTTGGTTGAACTTTCCGAACTTGTGAAGCGGGCCGTTGCACAGCACGGGCAGTACGAGTCTTTCCGTCTTCAAGAATCAAGGCATACAGCTAACTAAGAAACGATAGAGCCAGTTGGCTCAAAACACAGTAATCGATTTTTGATTATCGGTTGAGCCTGTACAAATAGAACTATACCCAATACGGAGGTCCTCTACACTCTATGTTGGTTTCTGTGGGTTTCGCTGAAGGATAGAAATGTAGCTTGAGTATATGATATATCGGGCATAGCTTTGTTTGTACAAGTCCACCGATTAACAAAGATCCTGAGTTGTATTTTGGGCCAACTGGCTCTATTGTTTCTTACTTAGCTGTAAGTTATTGCCGTTCCCCGCACTCGCTGATGCCCGCCATACAGCCGTGATATCTCTGTAATCACACAAATGTCTGTTCACCTACGGCGCTGGGTGGACAACTGGGGGAGCAGGCGTGCGTCAGTGCATCGGTGCCTGTTCATTTTCGTAGCTATAGCGTTAGGCTCGTTGTTTAGTCGCGAGGTCGGACTACAAAACTTGGCTTGCCAATGTTGTAAGATAAGATAAGATGAATTCCATTTGATGACCAACACGCGCCGATGATCTCGTTTGAGGTTTTCCAACTCGTGTCTTTCCTTTTCTTCCACCATGCCGGCCGCTATACCTTGCAGCTCTGAATCTCTCCTCTGCGAGCTCATCTAAAAAAACACAAACAAACTCGCTGAAAGAGACTCACGGCTCGAGCAACTGACACCAGCAGCAAAGAAAATGTTGCTGAATTGCTCCCTTGTTGACGACACCCGGCCTTTTTCATCTCTTCCCAGTCGCATTTGTCCTGCGACGTCGCCCTCTACGAGCCTCATTATATCCTGTTTTTTGGAGAAGAATCACATAGCTCAGAACTTTGTCCAGGGCTCTCAAGACAGCTGTTATGGCAGGCCATCATCCATGTCATCATCATCTCAGCTAGCGAAGATAGACGTCTGAGAAGACTCTGTTTTTGTTAGGTATACAAAGCTGTTGCTGCTACACCAACTTTGGTTAGGGTACATGTGGCCATGGGAGCTTTCGGGGTTACATTCCCCTCCAGCGAACTATGATTTGGCAGAGTTGACTGGGAAACAGCTGCCTTGTCATCCTCGATGTGACCTAAATTGCTTGGAGCTGATTTTAACAGGTGCATCTTGATAGCAAAACAGCCCAGTAACCATGTCTTGTCGGATTGACCGGTATCTGATCCACAAGGCGGAGCATGGGTTTGAAGTTGTTATGGAGGAGGGTCAAGTCAAATGTGAGCTAGCCTCTCTTCATCTTCATTTTGACTTCGGTCATGTAGGTAGCTGATCCTTGCTTGCTCAAGTTGCTAGTGATTCCCCACACAAAACTCGATATTCACCTTCGCACTCCCACTCTACTCCACACTCCCACCGACGTTTAAACCCGGGATGTTGTATCCAACACAATCCAGCCTCAATGTTGCACCTCCCTGACCAGAACCCGGGTACTGAAGGAGCAGTGCCTATGACGACGAGTTCTACATCTAGTGGAACTGCGGCACCATCATCGCCGGCATCGATCTTCACTCCTGATCCAGCCCAAATGGTTCTGGACGTCCCGCATCTGGTGTTTGAGCTATACGGCAATCAGTTCGAGTTTATGTCGAGCGAGAGGGTGGGGAGGTTGCTTAAGCATAAGGAGACTATTGAACTGCGATTCAAACTGGGCAAATTTCATGTCGAGTGTGCGAGGAGGATCCGAAGCCTGTAGACGATGGCGCACATTTATTCTCTACCCTCGACGTCGTCCTGGACCCACCTTGTCTCAATGTTGTATCTGGGCCATCCCGTCGAAAATGCTAGTGCTCTCAGCACATGGCGCCCAATCTCAAGCTCACCAGCTGGCGTTCGTGGCAATGCATATGGAGCTGGGAAGGTTACAGTGCGAATGCGCGGTGGTAAAAAGGGTGACTAACACTTCCATGCCCGAGTGTTCCTCTTTCCGAACGAACAAACAAAACAAACAAAGGGAGTCTCATCCTCTTCTTTTCTTTCTTCACCCGAGTCGTTCATCGACTTCACGTATTGCCGGGGCCCGGAGCGTCGATCATTCTCGAGAGGAATCGGAAGGTCTTCTGATTCTCCAGAAGGCAATGTTGGTTGGTTCGCTATCTGGTGGAAAGTGTTGGGAGACCTGGCGTATTGCACGGATGGACTTTTTGGGGTGGAATGATCGGATGATCTGTATGCTACGCACACACATAATTGCTATTTAACGTCGAGCAGCCGATGCTGTGAATCTGGTGCAGAATCCAGTATAATCATAGTCTCTTGAGTGGTGCACCAAAGACTGTGATTACACTCCCCCCTTTTTGGACGAGTGGCCACCGAAGTGGTGCAGATTTGATGCACCACTCCGCATCAAACACCATGCCAACACTGTTGTCCACTTGTCAAAACTTAATATTACTGTAGAACAGCTTGAAAAACACACAAGGCAATGTTATATGAATCTATCGCCCTCATTCTTTTCACACGTGCACCTACATGCCGAAAACTAAAAAAAATACTTCGAAATTGACCATCCCAGGACTGAGAACGACTGCGCCTTTGGCGCAGAAGATTGATATACCTGGCCTAAGCCCCTAACCGAGCCCTGAAACCGGAACCCGAAGCCGCGCGCAAGCGCGTGGGGCTTACCTAAAAAGGGAGGAAGCCGCAGAATGAGGGAGACTGGAATCATAGTCATCGGTGCACAACTCTCTGAGTACAATTACAGTCTTTTTCTGCACCACAACGACAGCATCAGGTGAAACTCCCTCGCACTCGTACCCAGTTTCTTCTACCTCGACTACCGATATGAAATGTTGAACGAAGATTATGTATGTAGGCATACAAAATGAATACATACAATTGATCGCGACCCGACGGCACTTGTTTACAAGGGTTAGAAAGGTGAAGAAAGTAGCGCCAAACAGAGTCAAAAGTGCACCGAGAATTGGAAAAGTCTACGCACCATGACGTCATGACTGCCATAACGGCAGGAAAGATGCGGTCCGGGATTAGAAGAATCACGGCCGGAGGGAGGCGGTGCAAAGAGGGCGGGAACCGCCAGAGCGGTAACGATCGGACTCGGGAGTGAACAGGGCTATTGCACAGCAGAGCTCCGACATACACCATATATGGAGATGAAACGGAGCCAGAAATGGAGAATACCGGGCCGAGCTCGGTTTTAAGCCTGCATGGGGCGGGGTAGACACTTGGCACTCTTGGCACTCAGGGTCCGGGGAGACGAAAAGAAACGAGCTTTCCTTACGTAAAGACTCGTAACGCGCGACCTCGGTCTTTGCCAACCTTTCTCCTCTTCCCGCTTCCTTCCCCCCTTACCCAGATACAATTCTCAAGATTTCGCATGCAGAGGACCCTGTGAGAGACGTTATAGAGGTTGAAGGTACGCATTTACTCTTCCCATGCAGAATTGTGCCTCATGCCAGGCTACTACATACCAGTTGTCGTCGCCGGTTGGGACCCCATTCAAACTGCCAGCAAGGGTTGGGGAGCCAAGTAGGTGCGTCGTACTCTAGCTGCACTGGGCTCCTATAAACTGATACCATCCCAGTTGCAGAGATCCTCGATATCGACGATATGTTCACCACAACAGTAGGGCTCGTGGTTGGTCGCTTGTAGCTGCTTGTGAGGTCAGTCATATGAAGCTTGTAGCATGGGATGGTCTCCAGGATGTGGAAGGAAGGGGCCAAAAAGAGTGAACCAGGTGAGCATGATGTGAGAGAAAGCATGGGTTAGATACAGAACGGCAAGCACCGTCATTTTTGTAACAGTAGTACGACTGTCAATATATTATATTTTACATCCACTTTTGAACATGTAGTACCAGTGCTAATTGTGGGAGCTGTGACAGGCCGTGGTGCACGCCCGTCAGAATTATTTGTGGGCCACGAAGATTCGTGGCGGCACAATCCGTTGTGCGGAGACGCTAATCATTATGCGTCACGTCTGATTGTGGGGGCGTGGAGACGCGTGGAGGGCGTGTCCCACGGCCCCCACGCGCCGGGGCTTTTGCTGATGTACTTCGACCCCATAATATATGTGAAAGCGAGCAGTAAGTGCCCGTTACAGTGAGGTGCCAAAAATCGAAAGTACGATGGACTCTGTAACACATTGTGCGTATTTCCGCATCAGAATCAGGCTCACGGACCGTCATATCGTTCGAACCTGACTCCACTTCTGAGTCTCAGTCAAACTATGGTGGGAGAAGTGCTGGTAGCAATCGGCCATTTGAATGCTTCGTGGTGAAATTGGGGGTGCCGAGTCAAACGTTAACTTGATGCTGTGTTTTATATATCAAAGTCGAAGAGAGGTCTCTCACAGGAAGCATGCAATACTTCTTTTCGTGTATCTTGACCTATGGTCCTGTGCAACGAAGACATAGAAGGAACTCGGGATCAAGTTATAAGAATGTGTCTGGGACGTTGGGCCTACTGATGGCTCTCTCCCTCCTTGCTCTCAAATCGCTCCATGGTCGCGCATCTACCCTCCAAGATCAACTCTGTGCCAACTCATCGGCAATCGAGGCGATTCAATCGACCAATGGTGTTGAATACATATTCTCCACTAGTGATGGGCACGGGTCACCCTGGGGTCCCAAAAAGGCAACCCGCACCCGCACCCGCCAGAACCCGTACCCCTGGGTGCGGGTGCGGGTCGGCACGGGTTTTCACGGGTACAGCCATACAGGTACGGGTTTACGGGTTTACGGGTTCATGCATAGAGCAGCATGCTCCTCCTGGTTTGCGCAGTTTGTGTGTTCAGTGTGAATGCACAAAGCTTTGGGAAATGAGGTCCCAAACCATCACATGTCTAATTATTGCAAATGTTCCACTACCATTCATGTAATGGGAGACTTCACAATGGTGCCTATTGTGATTCAAATTGCCCAAGCTGTCCACAACCATTCATGCTATGGGGTCAGCCAGGAACTTGGAACACGGCAAGGTGGTGGTTGAAAGGAAAGCCGCCAGCAAGGCAGAAAATGCAACATGTGACATGATTAGTCAGCAAAAAACTCGGCCAGCCGAGTTTTGACAACCCTGACTTAGGGTTAAGCGCAATTTTCACAAGTTTGGATAAGCAGCACACAAGGAAACTCGTTACTTGATTCATTTACATATTGAGTATACTAGTTATAATAAATCTCCTCCTCTTCATAGTCTTTCTCACCTGGACGTACATCAGGCAGCTTAGACACCTCTTTGAGATCATCACTGTGAATGAAGTCCAACTTGCTCCATGATCCGAGACAAAGGAGCGCACGCGTTGAGCGTGCAGATAGCCGATTCCGAACATGAGAAAGAAGCAAGCGGCCTTTACTGAAGACTCGCTCAACATCAACTGATGTTGCTACACAAACACCATTCAATCAACTTGGGTATTACAAACAGATAGCTGGGTAGCATGTGAGTAACACACCGTGTTTCTGGGTATTCGTGGCTTCTAAACGAATATTTGACAGGCTCTTTACCATCTTTCCTCCGAAACACCACATCAAGGCTTCCATCCCGAAGCTGCTTCAAGTCTTCGCGCACCGACTTGATATTGCCACCACTCTCCCTTGCCTTGTCAACTCGCTCCTTTCCCCAGCACTTCTCAGCATGGCGGCGCATGTTACCCGTTGAGCCTGCATCACCTTTATCAAGGTATCGGCGCACATAGTTATTGCCGCCTTTCCCTTTGACCTGGCACCTTGGCGCTGCGCATTTGAAGTCGTGGTATCGACGGATGACTTTTTCTCCGTCCTTGCCAATAGACTCTTCTTCACCAATAGCGGGAGTTGGGTGGAAGAAGGCGTAGAGAACGGATGACCACTCGTTCATCATACGAGCTGTCAAATTGGTGAGTCCAACCAACGTGTTTCTTGTTCAATACTACGGTCACTCACCTAATTCCTGCTCAGCAGTTTCACTTCGTACCTTCTTACTACCAGCTCTCGCACTATCTGAATCAGTACCTTTCTTCTTTTCGTTCTTTCTAGGTGCCGCTCGCTGCTTCTGTTGATTAGTGGGAGCCGTGGTTTTTATCTGTTCAGCCTCTTTCTCAGAAGCAGCATCATCTTCATCCGACAGTACAAGGAGGTGCCGTGAGTTTCGTGGGGCCCTGTTCCTCGGCACCGCATCAGGATCTTCAACCTCTTCGATAGATGGAGACCGAGATGGAATAGAAGATGAGTTGGCAGAAGGCGGAGGCTGTGGTCCACTGGTTTTGGATGACGAGGCCTGGGGAGCTGGGGTTGGACTGCGGCTGCGTGCTCTGTCAATGGCAGATGTTACGACACGTTTGAGACGTTTGAAGGTTCCGTCTTGCGCGGCGGCGTTGTTTTTATCGGTGAAAATGGCTGCGAGAGTGCGTTTTTGAGGGTTGGGTAGAATGTCATCTGTGTCAACTTCTTTGCGAGGCGCCATTGCAATGGTTAGCAGCAGAGTACTAGAAAATGAGAAAATGATTTTTGCTTGTCTCAGCCATTTCCGCCTGTTTCCGCCTGCGCCTACCCAAAATGGAAAGCCGACCCGCCGACCCGTCAGGGGCTTTAGGGTTCCCGAAGGGTCAGAAGGCTCTAACCCTGACCCGTACCCATGTGACCCGTACCCGTAAACCCGGCGGGTGAGCCCTACCCGCGCCCATCACTATTCTCCACCAACTATCGGTCGACGGCTGGGATCGTCACGAGCTGCTTATCGACGATGCTGCTATGCAAAAGCACGATCGACTTTGATTAATCCTCGTCCTTTAGAAAAGAACTTTTCGGTTTAAACAACACATCGATTAAACAGTTGATTAATCAATCCCCCCTCCCAAAATTCTACATATTTCTAGATACAGCGATCGAACAGCCGATGTTTAAACAACGTTGTAGCGGAGTATTCAAACACAGATATGATTAAATGCAAGCTAACGGGGTCATTGAACAACTGATGTTTAAGCAGTAACGTAGCGTAAGTGTTTAAACAACACATTGATTAAATGCGAAGTTATGGGGAGATCGAACGTCGCGGCGTGGACGCTTCTTTCGAAGGGGGTCTTTTTCATCCTCTCTCATTTTTGATTACTCTGAAATGCCTTCGCGTCCCAACGAACCGGATCATGAGATACAGCCTACCGTGACAGAGGCACAATTCGATAGCTCTCAGGTTGCGGGTCCGGACGAAAGCCCGAGAATCAAGCAGTTAATCCAAGTTTTGAAGGAGAGGCTTGAGAGCCTAGTATGGCTTCAGAAAGCAGCGGGCATGTATTCGGCCGTGAGGTGTAGAGTTGGTAAAGGGTGGAACGCAGGTAAGTACCATGCGGCCACGCCTTTTGAGCACACTGTCCTCTTCATTGAATACTCGTTCTGATTCCACACTTTATAGTGTCTAGGCCGCTGAGTCGGACCATAGTTCAGCCTGTGTTACGACTTGCAGGCATTATCAGGCCGTATGACCCGTACGATGACTCTTCGGAGCTCGGTTGCGGGTATTTCGCTTACACATCGCCAGGGATGTCTGGCAGGCCATTATACTACGTTGCAGGTCTAATTATCACTGCATTTGCTTCCCTCTTCGGTGCGATACATTTCATCAGTTTGTCGTTCCCCTTCCCTGCACCGACTGCGCATTTTGTTTGGAGGATCTCCTCCATGTATATCACATTTTCGCCACTCATCATGGCGGTTCCTGCGTTGGCATGTTTATTGACGGGCAGCCGGATGTGGTTTCACCTCATGCCATCAATTGTTCTCAATGTCTTACCGTTATGCAGCTCCCTTGCTGTTGTGCTTTATGTTGTAGCTCGTATCACTCTTCTCAGTGTGGCGTTCTGGGGACTGTAGAAGATTCCTGCATCTGGGCATGTTTCGATTGAATGGGCCGACTTCATCCCTCATATCTAGTCAACTTTTTATATTTTGTTCTTCTACGTGTGGTGGCTATCTATTTAGTATTTCGTATTTTAAATGAACCCAAACGAACTTTTCACTTTTCCTGGTTTCCATCCTCGTCTTTCGCTGATTATCGATGATACTGACTAACCCAAGCGAAGTGTCTGTGATACATGAATCAATACATGACCAAATGCTCTTTATCGTTTCGAAGTTTTCGAAGGGTGCCGAGAAAAGGGACGAAGAGAGAGCAAGTTCAAGCTCAAGCTGAAATCAACCCTCGAATACCGTGTCCTTGTGGTGTATGCTTCATCCCTTGCCGTCACAACACGCCAAAAATCCATTCGTTGCATTCGAAAGTGCAAGATGAAATTCACTCCGATGCATAGTGTTGACTTGAACTCGTGGATAAGTGGAATGAGGTTGTATATTGGTAGGACATGAGGTGATTCAATGGCGTCCAACATCGCCTACTGGGAAACTCTGAGCAGGCGCACCCACTGCTTCGACAGTTTCCCCTGTGTCTATTTTGACAATTCAGGTCCAGTATTGGTAAGAATAAACGGCTGGACGCCCCAGAGACCCAATAATGAGGACACGGAGTCGTGATTTTCCGAACTTGATCTTGTTCCATCACATTCTACACGTCTTTGAAATCATACTGGTGCTCTCTCGTCCCCAAGTTGACGAAACATTTTCTTGTGTTCATCAGCCCAATTGTTGGAGGCTGATCCGAAAGTCGTTCCACAGATCGATTTTGACACGCTGAATGTCATGTTCCATCTGTCTTCCGTGGGTGAAAAAGACTGGATGGACGGTTGGGAGCGTTTTGAGGCGTAATGCCACCGTCAATGGACACCGGCGCTTGATTTCGCCGAGTCTCAGTGGCGGGAAGTATGGTTCCGCTCACAAGTTCGCGCAAGATAGTGCCTAGGTTTCGGTGCGAGCGTGATGGGAGTCGGGCAACTGGTATTCAGCAGAGACTGGTATAAAAGACGGGACAGAACGGAGTACCTCTACTCATCCCCCTCATTCTTCCCACTCAGCGTTCAGCCAACATGGAAGCTAGCAAAGGTTCTTCTCCTTACATGATATGTACGCCCGAGCTCGGAAACTCTGCGTACGTCGCGCCCGCTAGTTGGAGTTGTCGTCATCGTTCTGACTCGCGTATCACAGGAATGGCCGTTACTTTGTCAAGTTTGGAGATAGCGCTACGGACGCAGCGCGTCTCAAGACTTATGATACGTACCAGCCTCCGGGAAACCGAGTCACAAGCCAACTCCCGAAAAGTACGGAGTACCAGATAGATGTACGTGGGTTCTTACTGTTTTGGGATCGGGACAAATGTTGAGTTGAATCCACGGGGTGTAGGGAAAAATGATGGAGCTCCAGATATTCCAAGCGTCTAACAAGGCATTCTGGGGGAGGAAGCAATGGACTCGCGCCGCAGGCCAGACGAAGACGGAGTGGTATGAAGTTTGGCCGAAGAACACGATTGGCCAACTCGATGCGGGCGCGCTTGCGGATGTGATGACAGAGTGAGTGACGGGTTTTATCGACCGAAGAGTCTCCAGCGGCTGATTCATTATCTCAAGGTTTAACAGCAACGAAAGGCAGGCCGATGCAAAGGTCCCGTTCAACAAATATGGGGAACAGCCCTTCTTGATGTGGCTCCACAATGCGTTTCAAGATTCTTGGAGGGTTCAGCAGCACGTATGAGTAGTAGTTTCTTGACGACTCGAGCCCGGATCAAGGAGTCTCGAAATACACCATGTGTTTATGGTTTCCAAGGGGGAAGTTGTCTGTTAAAGTTCCGAGTTGCTTCGAGCATGTACCTACATCGTCGAATCCGATAGTTACGCTTCGTCGTGAAACTGTTGATCGTAAATACCTGTAACGCGAGGTCTCAGCTACACCGATATTCAAATGGCCCTCTCACTGCGCCCATCGTCTTTCTCTTGCTATCGACAAGATGTGGCTCGTCATGAAATGGTGGGGCTAGTGGACCCTCGCCGTGGAAATTTTGATTCCAACTTCCACTCGTTGTCTAAAGAAGTCCGAGCCATATTTTCACGGGTGGAGAGTGGACCACCTCTCGCCGGCCTCGAAATGGCTCACTCCCCCTCGACTATCATTCCCTTTTTCCGCTTCCATCTCGAGTATTTCGTCCCGTCGGTTAGATGGTCCTTTGTACACCGAGTTTGTTTGTACACCCGACTCGCAATGGAGGAAGGCTCTCTACCACGGGCATTTTTCCTTCATCCGCGCTGTCCTCTACCCACAGCTTTCTCTCCGTTAGATTTTCCTCTATTTACCGTTCCCCTATTCGCTCGTCAATCCTATCGTCACCGTTCTCGTCGTCGACTGTCCCATTTACCTACCAAATAGACGCCCCTTTTCCTTGCCTGACGGTGTTGTCTCGAACCCATCTCATTTTTAAGCTCTCTTCTCTTTCCCTTCATCCCGAACTCGTTTTTACTCTCTTGATCCCCTCTGACTTAACTCAAATTCGCCGTCATAGTAATTCTTGGCTCCGGTAGAGTGAGCATTAGCATTTTGACTTGTATTGGAGTCAGCGAACTCGCGAATATGATACGACTCTGTTGGACATCGATTCGTGAACAGACGTCGTCCATTTGAATCATTTTTCGAGCCACTAAGTCGTATTTTAGGTGGAACTAACGCTCCAAATCAAGTTTGAAAGAGTCTTGGCTTGGAAATGACATTTTGCACGTCTTCAAAAACCATATCAGTGTCAATGGTCTCCGAGTCTCGTCCGTCAAGTTGACGAGATATTCTCTTGTGCTCATCAGCCGAATTGTTGCAGCTTTATCGGAACGTCGTTTTCACGGATCGATTGACACGCTGAATGTCATGTTCCATCTGTCTTCCGTGGGTGAGAAGGCCTGGGATGGATCGTACGAGCGTGATGGCACCGACAAGTTACACCGGCGCAAGCCTTCTCCGACTCTCGATGATGGGAAGTATGGTTCAGCTGACAAGTTCTTGTAAGATGGTGCCTAGTCTCCGGTGTGAACGCGACAGTAGTCATCGGACAACTGGTATTTATGTGAGCTTCAGATAAGGTATAAAAGACAAGGCGAAACGGTGTAGACCTCCACTCATTACCTCCTTTTCCCGCTCAACAACTCTGAACGCAAACTCAACATGGAAGCTAACAAAGGATCTTCTCCTTACATGATATGTACGCCTGAGCTCGGAAACTCTGCGTACGTCCTTCCCGCGAGTTTGAGTTGTCGCCATCGTTCTGATTCGCGTATGTACCCCAGCAATGGCCGCTACTTTGTCAAGTTTGGAGATAGCGCTACGGACGCGGCGCGTCTCAAGACTTACGATACGTACCAGCCTCCAGGCAACCGATTCACAAGTCAGCTCCCTCAAAGCACTTTGTACCAAATCGACGTACGTATTATTATTCTGGCTTCGAGATTGGTTTCATTAAGAGTCCGAGCTGAAATTACTGACGTTGCAGGGGAAAGTGATGGAGCTGCAGATATTCCAAGCAGGAAATGATGAGTTGTTGGGTAGGCACAAGTGGACAAGGGCTGCGGGTCAGACCAAGACAGAGTGGTACGAAGTGTGGCCGAAGAGCGCGAGTGGGGCACTCGACTGGAAGCCTCTTGCGCAAGTGATGAAAGAGTGAGTGATTGGTAGTTATTGTTCCATCGAGTCTTCAAGACTGATTCAAGATGCATTGCAGGTTCAATAGTGTCACGATGCAGAATGCCGCACAGGCCCCGTTTGACGACGATGGGGTTCAGCCCTTCTTGTTGTGGCTCCATAATGCGTTTCAAGATTCTTGGAGGGTCGAGAAGGTTCAATACCCGTGAATGGACCGTGACGGACGGGTTGAACCTATTTTGTAATAACTCGGAGTGTCTATGGTCTCTCAAGGAGCCGTTCGTAAGCATGTGTATAGTAAATGCTGTTGAAACGTTACGTGCACAAGTAACTTTATTAATCATTGGTTGGCAATAGACTTGGTCTGTTCAAAGCAGTTCTCGATTGACTTTGGAATGAGCGTTTCAAGTCAAATTAACTTGATATTAACCAGGGGGACTATCGAACGTGTTTCTTTCGTTACATGGATCTCGAACAAGCGAACGCGCTGGCGAGTCCGATTCGGGTTTTGCTGATACCCAGAGCACGAGAGTCCTCAACTATGTACTGGGTTGATCAATCTCAGTCGTTTATCGTGTTATCGCCAACGATTGCCAACGAACGAGTGGAAAGCGCGGTTGCGTATTCGTGGTCGACATTCTAAGAGAATCGGCACCTCGGCCGACATCGATGATCCGAAACTGCCGAACTCCGGCGACGGCCGCTCGTTGCCGAAAACAAATGCCAGCGCCTCATCGTCCCTGCACCAACGCATGTCTTGTTCTTGACGCCTTCGCTCAAGGGTTTCGCCTCCCTCGCCCGAGTACAGAGTCTCAAGAACCTTATCCTACGAAACAACCAATTATCCAGGGACCGAATTAGTTATCTGTATCTGCATTCCAAGATGCGAATGGGGAATCAGAGAACGGCGGGTCGGCGAGTCGCAGAGGGCGCGATACTTGATAAGGTGGAGGACCGCGTGCTTACCATGGGCTGGGTGCGATAAGTCTTGGGGGTGTACTTGGTGAGTGTACTATCGAGTAGACTGTACGTTGGTCGTTCGTTCGTTCGTTCGTTGGGGGCAGGGCACCACAAAGGGTGATGAACCCTGGAATGAAATATGAATGGACGCAAGCTCCGTGTTAACCTTGGCCCCGAGCAGGGTTTGAGACGTAATCGAATCGAATCGATGGGGTGCAAGTGGGACATGTGATCGAGGACTCGAGGCCGCAACGTTGTTATCTCGGGGGAGTATAAGTACCCCTTTGCTCGGGCCTCATCCCCTTCTTTCTTTCTTTCCTTCTCCTTCCTTCTCGCTTTCCTCCCATTGCGTGTCTCTCCTCTACACAACACGATGCCTGTCTCAGACGCCGTTCTGACTCAGATCCTAGCCCAGCTAGAGGCGATGCAGGTCTCGCAGCAGGCCATGCAAGCCAAGGTGCGTTCGTGCGTGCGTTGATAGATAGATGCCCCTATTGATGCGATCTTGTAGCTCGATACGTTGACCCAACCTACGAATACGACCCCGCTCGAGCCTACGACGCCTACGAAAGCTACACCTGCCTCTCCTGAATCCAAATCTGTCCCCATCCCGACCTCGCCGACCCCCGTTCGGGTTGCGCTTGCGTCGTTGACCGACAAGGAGCGGGAGAAGCTGCTTTATCCGGGTCGTGTAAACCTTACCAGTACGTTCTTCTTCCTTCTTCCGATACTTATGCTCACTCGCCCGCAGCGTACCCCGACCAACACGGTATCGTCCCTCAACCCCTCCAATGGGGCGCAGCAGACCCCTCCGTCCGCGGACCCGTCGTCTGTTCCCGCCTCCCTTCCTCCATCAAGCAACGTAACGCCCTAGGCGCACACGCCGGTTCCTATTCCATCTACCGCGCTTTGTCGATCGCGATGGGCGCATTGGACCCTACCCATAAACCGGATTATACCAAGACCGAACCTCCCGTGGACATCCCGTTCAACCCGTCCTGGGCGGACCCGACCAAGATCGTGTCCTTTGATCCGTGGGGCCATTTGGTACCGCAGGTGTTTAGGAAGGAGATGGAGGAGGGGGGGTTGGATGTTAGGCCTAGTATTGCGGTTACGAAGGCCCATTTGAAGATGAGCGAGTTGGACGAGGCGGCGAGGAAGGGGGATGTGGTTGTGGATGGGAATATTGTGTTGAAGAGTCGTCCGTTGATGAATCCGGATGGGACGAAGAATGAGGAGGCGTGGCCGGGTGTGGAGGTTAATGTGAGCAAGGCTGCGGTGGATCCGGTTTGGTATTTGCCTGGTGTTGCGGAGAGGTTTGGGATGTACGTTCATCAGTTTTTGGGGTCGTTCCTTCCGTTCGTTGACTTTGGTTTTTGTAGCTCGGAAGCTCTGCTTCGACGCGCGTTGTTTGAAGATACGGGAGGAATGTACCCTGAACTTATCACTCGTCCCGATATCAAAGTCTTCCTCCCCCCTATTGGCGGTTGCACCATCTACATCTGTATGCCCATCTCTCCCATCCCATCTATCGTGTCCTTCACTAACCGCACCTATAGTCGGGAACCCTGCATTCATGTCGGACGAGAGCAAAGAACTCACTTTGCGTGTCCACGACGAATGTACGTCCGCTTCCTCCCTTCCTTCCTTTTCGCTCAAACGATTAACCCAACGATGGTCACCTCTATAGGTAACGGCTCGGACGTCTTTGGCTCTGATATATGTACCTGCAAACCGTACCTCACCTATGCGATTGAAGAATGTATTCGTGGTGCGCAGGCGGGTGGGGTGGGTGTTGTGGCGTATTTTAGGAAGGAGGGGAGAGCGTTGGGTGAGGTTACCAAGTACGTATTGTGTCGCTATCTCCTCTGTCTCTCTCCCTCTTCCTCTCCTTCTTTCTCCCTTCCCCCTCCCTTTCCCCATCCCACCATTTTCGACCACCACTAACCCCTCCAACCTCTCAGGTACCTCGTATACAACCTCCGCAAACGGGGCGGCGACTCTGCGGACAAGTACTTTAAGAGCACCGAGATGATAGCGGGTGTGAAGGATATGAGGTTCCAGGCGTTGATGCCGGATGTGTTGCATTGGTTGGGGATTAGAAAGGTGGATCGGATGGTGAGTATGAGTGATATGAAGTATGATGCGATTGTGAGGAGTGGGATTCCGATTTTGAGGAGGTATGATATACCGGGTGAGTGGGGTTTCCTTATTTTTTTTTTTTTCATTCTCGTTTTCTTGTTCGTGTTTGTTACGTTCTCGTTTTCTTTTTCGTGTCTGTGTCTTTTCAGTTTTCGGTTTCGTCTCCTTCAACGGATCGGTACTAACCACCCCCCTTACCCTCCCCCAACGCGAACAGACCACCTCATCCCACCCGACTCGCGTGTAGAGATCGACGCCAAGATTGCTGCTGGGTACTTTTCGAGTGGGAAGCAGGTGACGGAGGCGGATTTGGTCAAGACGGTTGGGAGGACTTGGGAGGAGACTGATCATTAATCAGTTGTCTTTTTAATTCTTGAATGGGTGGGGTGGATGTTGTAGTAATACTGGTGGTTTGAATGCGACTTAATGTTTTTTGGACTTGTGGAGACGGTGGCGAGCGTATTACCACCTCTGAGCGGAGGATTCACTTACCCTTCGCTTGATTCGGGACTATCACTTCTAGCTAGACTTGAATCTTTTTACGGACCGTGAATGGTTTGCAGCTAGCTATGAGTAGGCGCAAAGTCTCAACGTTGTTTCGTTCCTGTTGCAGTTCGTTTGTTGGACCTCCTAGTCTTCTGAGGGCGGTCACGATGAATATCGTGGGCTCGCATACACTTACTTGCGTTCATGAAACGCGACTCGGAACTTGGTCGATACGTAGGAGGAATAGTGGGTCTAATTCAATGCGTACCGCTGGAAGGTCTGGCGCACTTGCGTGACGGCCCTGCTCTTATTCGGGCCCTGAGATACGATAGACACGTCGTTTGGTACAAGGTGGACACGATTCGTACATTCACGGCTTATTCTATTCGATACCGAGCTTTAGATGCCACACCTGCGAATCTCAGTGCTGGTGCTGACGGGCCCATGAGCTGGGAATCTGCCCGTGGAGCCAAAAGATGAGTTGCTGAATCGGGAACTGTTCGGTTATATCGGTCTTTGCCCTTGCCACGTTAGTGGCGCTATTGAACCTACGAGGCATGGATTAGTGGTGGCGGAGAACTTGGAGCGCGCTCGTTGCTCACTGATTCAGCACGTCACGAAGTGGCTGCGGGTCGGGCTTGTCGTGCTCATCTTTTGGCCACACTTCGTACCACTCCGTACCGTCCGGGGAATTGAATGCCTGCCTCTCTAATCTGGGATTCGACGCCTGGAATATTTGCAGCTCTAGCATGTTTCCCTGATGCACAGACTCAGTTCGGAGTGGACCTCGTAGGTGAGAAGTTGGAGTTTACTTACGACTATTCTGTACTCTGTACTTTGTGGGAGTTGGCTTGAAGTTCGGTTGCCCTTGGGCAAGTAGGTATTGTAACCATCGAGGCGGTCTCCCGCCTTGGTAGTGTCTCCAAACTTGACGTAGTAACGACCATCACTGTGTTGAGTCCGAATGAGGTTGAGAGGAGCCAAGCTATCAGAGCGGCCCACGTACTTCGAGTTACCAATCGCAGGAGTGCATATCATATAAGGGGAAGAGCCTTTGGTAGGTTGCGTGTTGAAGTTGTTAGGTTGTGCGTTCAAGTTTTTAGGTAGCATGTTGACTTTGACGTTGCTGAGTGAGAGAGAAGAGGATGAGTGAAAGTACGCCGTTCAACTGCCTTCTCTTTTTATAGCTATCTGGCGCTGTAATTCGCTCCAGTTCCCCCGATTCATATCGCGCTCGAACCGGGAAGCTAGGCACCATCCCTCATACACTCGTCAGCTGAACCATAGTTGCCTTCATTGACGGTCGGAGAAGGCTAGCACCGGTGTACATTGACGCTGCCATTACGCTTCAAAACACTTGCAATGGTTCATCTCAAGCTTTCTGACCCACGGAAGACAGGAGGAACATGGCATTGTGAGTGTCAGACGGGACGTGCGGTCCAATGCGACGTTTTGATCGAGCTCCTATGGCACAAATACTGTGAATACAGAGAATTTTTCGTCAACCCGACCGACGGGGGCCCACCAGTGTCTTGGAGACATACAGAATGGCGTCGAACAAGATCGCGTTCGGTGAATTCTCATTCCGGTTTTGGGAGCTGTCACCTCTACGGCCAGACCTCCAGTCTAATCTGACTTGTCGGTACGACTGTTGTCGGATTTGGGCCTGAAATTCCAAATTGCAGCGCCGAACAGTTGAGCCAGCCGGAGTCACGACGCATTCCACTCCGAGCTTTCGATAACCCGACCAGGATGGGGATGATTGCCGATGGACGATCATGGAAGGATCAGAAGAGAGAATCAACAGAGAATACTGTTCAAGAGTGTTACTGACTAGATTACCACTGTGACAAGCGATGGAACGAAGTATTACATTTACACCAGCTTCACTAAATATGAGGGATAAAATCGGCCCATTCGACGGAAACATGCCCGGAGGCCGGAATCACCGACAGCCCCCAGAACGCCACACCGAGGAGAGCAATACGGGCCACAACGTACATCATAACACAAAGTGAGCTGCAGGGCACCAGGACGTTAACCATAATCTCCGGCATGGAGTGAAACCACATCCTGCTCCCCGTCAGCAGGCATGCCAACGCAGGAACAGACATTATGAGCGGCGAAAACGTGATATACATGGAGGATATCCTCCAAACGGAAGTGGCAATGGGAGCAGGGAAGGGAAATGACAAACTAATAAAATGTATCGCACCAAATAGCGAAGCAAACACCGTGACGATGAGGCCTGCGAGGTAGTATAACGGCCTACGAGACATGTATGGGGGGGCATAAGCAAAATACCCACCACCCAGCTCCGAAGCCTCTTCGTCCGTTTCGCGCGGTCTGATAGCGCCTGCAAGTCGTAGCACAGGCTGAATCAAGGCCCGATTCAGAGGCCTAGCCACTGTCGGTTGGCAATCAAAGCGAGAATTATGAGTCGGAGTCAATAGGATTCAGACATACTACTTACTTGCTTTCCACCCTTTACCAACTCTACGCCCTACGACCGTGTACATGCACCACGATAGCTTGCAAAGCCCCCTCCATAAAGCTTGCATGTGCTTCCCGAATCGCGGGCTTTCATCCGGACACGCTGCACACACAGCCTGAGAGCTCCCCGTGTGCGTCTCTGCTACCGCGGCCTCAGATAAGTTGGGGCCTGAGGGTGTGGGATCATGGAAAATAATGTCAGATGAAAAGGAACTTCGGCCAACAAAGCCTTCATCCCGCGACGATCCAACGTGTATAACCCAAGGAAACCGAACGTCGAGGGGCTTATTCCACCAGAAGAAGCACATAGCCCCATTCAAAGCGGTGTAGGCCAGCGTCACGATTTCCAACTCCGTGATAGCGAGTTTCCGCACCACGCGTGCCAGGCATTGCCCCGTAAACCACCCTGTCTGGACCAGAACGACTAACTTCGCCAGCCCGTCGCTTTTGCTTCTGTCTTGAATCTCCTCCTTCGTCCTGAGGCTATGCAAATCTTGAAGCTTTCTATATCCAGCTCTGCGTATCTTTGTTTGAGCACTTTCACATCTTTCAGAAGGAGGTGAAAGGCCAGACGCTGAGTCCTCCATAGCTTCAATTCCAAGGTAGGGAAATTCGTATTGTTGATTGTGATGGAATACGAATCCTCCCATTTGGAGGAAATGCCCCTCAACCACGCTCCACCCACTTCCTAGTTTCAGAATTAAGAATCAGCTCTTGTTCTCACAAGTTGTATTAAGCTTTGAACCCTTCATCGGATGTTACTCACCCATTTTCCGTGCAATTTGACGCGCTCCCAACCATTGATTGCATGCATGCATCATGACCACTTCCGGCATGATAAGAGCCCACGCAAATAAAGTAAGTTTCGCTCGAAGAAATTGCCACTGTGTCGGTTGTCGTCCACAAACGTTGGGGTGCACCGTGAACCAGGTGCATAGCAAAATCGTCGATAAGCAGCTCGTGACGATCCCCGCCGTCGACCGATAGTTGGTAGAGAACACGTATTCAACGCCATTCGTTGATTGTATCACTTCAATTGCTGACGAATTGGCACAGAGCTGATCTTGTACTGTGGATGCGCGACTATGGAGTGATTTCAGAGCGAGGAGGGAGAGCGCCATCAGGGGGTCGTGGTGGATGGACTTGCGACGTCCCAGCAGATTGTTATAGCTCGACCCAAGTTTCTTCTATGTCTTCTCTGCACAGGACCACAGGTTAAGATGTATAGAAGGAAGGACTTGCTGCATGCTTCCTGTGAGAGACCTTTTTCGATTTTGATATATGAAACACAGCATCAAGTTAACGTTTGACTGGGTACCCCCAATTTCCACGACACGCCCATGGTATTGCAATGGCTGACGATCACCACAGCTCTTCCCACTACAGTCTGAGAAGTGGTGATGGAGAGCGGTATCATTCAAGTTGGCAGTGCAAAGAAGCGACCGTGGGGTGAATTGCACAAGCGCTCACGTATCGCCTGAGGAATACAAATTTGGAGTGATTGTTCCACAAGTCGAGAGCTCACTGGCAGCCTGGTACTCGAGCGTTGAGAAACAAGACAGGACGCCTATCTCCATTGGCATCACCAAGACTATGACTCAAATGAACCAGGTCACGCTGAAACTGGTGTTGCGATTCAATGGTGCGGGATAATCTACAGCGTACGCCAGTCGACAGGCTGGCGGAATCTGGTAGTCGCTCTCAGAAGGGTCTACTGACGCTTGACCCAATGGTCTCAATCACCGATGTCAGAGTCCTAAAATCTACAGATATGTTCGATGAGAGGAGTATGAGGAGGGACGAGCTAGGCTTTGGTACGAGTTCCAAATATGGCCACCTTCGCGGAGCACCACTCGACGGTAACTCCTCTGAATTAACATCTCGACATATCCATCCTCTTTTCCCCTCTGACTTCTTCATCTCTCAATTCGCAATCTGGGCCACTATCCCTACCACCATCAATGCTGTCAGACTCGGAGTCTTCCGGATGCGAGTTTCTTGGTGGGGAAAAGAGCAGTGTCGACACCACGGAGCGCGTGTGCGAGTCATCTACTTCCCTCATGCTGAGAAGCAGGCGGTTGGCGAGGATTGGTTGGGCTAGTACCGAGGTCAATCTACATGTTGTGAGTATGTGTGAGTATGGCTGAGGTCGGAATAGATGTGACGTACACTTGAACGATCTTGTATTCGTCTTTGGCCTGAAAACAGGTTTGACGTTTACTCAATCAACGAGTCTGCAGTCGTCACTCACAGGGGACCCAGGTGTCCTGAAAATTGCGTCACAGATACGAAGGACTGCGTTGTTTCATCAGGAAAAGCCAAGCTCGCCGGTGACAAAGGACTTCACCAATAGTAGATAGATAGTATATTCCGCCTTCCCTACGGATCACGTTGAGTAACGTGTTGTCCTGTCTTCGGTAGCGGACGAGCAGTGTCGCCAATCCGGCGATCGCAACCACTAGCACACTCGAAGATCAGATCACAGAGATTCGGAAAATGGCAAGACGGGAAATAAGAAACGTACATGATGTTCTCGCCAGGTTCAGATAAGCAACGATGGTAAACGTCGAGTGCGTGATGGTTGGTGAACCGGGAACCACAAGGCAACTGTAGCCCAACATCTCATCTTCGGGTGAAATTGGAACCGCTGAGCCCAGTAGGTTAAGTCCTGTGTTGTAACGAGACGTTGGCCCAGTGTGCAACACTCACCCTCGACAGCGCTGATGTAGCGTACTCCGAACGTCAGGCTTGTGATTGCAAAGGCCTGTACGGGAGAGTTCATAGAACGCGTTGAAGCTGTGGGCGAAAACTGATAGAACTCACCGAGAACAAGGTCATAAACAGAATGAGGTAACGCTTCTTGGTCCCCAACAGCGCGTAAAGACAAAGCCAAAGTGACGCTTACGATTGATGTGAGTCGTTATATGACCTTCTGAGAATAAGGCTCACCTTCCGCAGAATTGGATACAATGATCATCGCAACTGGTTCACGTCAAAGTGAGTCTGGCTGAGAGAGGATAGGAGGCAAGACGAGGTAAACTCACTGTTGGTGATCCAGTACAATGCCAGGCAGCCCTAGATGCAAGACCTTCTCAGATCCCCCGGCTATCGAACGGAGACGACAACGTTAATCATACCTTCAGTTCAATCGGCGCAATATGAGTTCTATCCACCACTTGTCACAGTAAGCATGTCTCATTGGGGACCTACGACGACTGGCCAAAATAGTCACTCACAGATTATATGAGGCCCGATTCCCAGGAGCGTCGAGTATTGCGTGAGGAGGAATAGAATTTTGCCCAGCATCCATCTCTGGGACCATATCTTCTCTACCTATCGATTCACATCATTCCAGAGAGGGACTGGAACGCGAGATATTCCACATCCGTACCTCCTCCCCGAACATTATTGCATAGTGGTACGCCTAACATTGAATCGGCACGATGGTTCATGGTCAGTGACAGAGATGTAGACTTACGAACGCAACCCTGAAGGCCACTTCATGCCCCCGTAGATGATGATGAGCACACCTATGAGCTTGACTCGTAGACTGCACGACCTACACTGAATATACTGAGGGTGCATCAGGGCCGGGAGAGGTCGAAAAGGCTCAGACGAAAGAACGCACCTCGTCTCGCGTCCACTGAAGAACGTCCTTGGCGTATTCTTCGTCCATGGTTCGAAGAAAACTTGTAAGCTTGTAGGCGAGTTTAGTCGTACAACAGGGCCCAACAGGAAAGGCACGAGCTTTCGTGGGGTCAAGTACGGTCGTTTTTATGTCTCCAGTCTAACGCCCGTAGTCTCGGTTTTCCGCGCCTCTTTCATTTCATCCCGCTTGTCGTTCAAAAAGAACACTCGACAATTGTGCAATGAGTATGTTGGCTATCTCATCTTACGTAGGTTCAATAGGCTATCATCAAACATCAAACATGGTCGACCGTCGAAACCATTGAGTCGGTCATACCGGTGTCAGTCAATGTCTTTTGGGCGGTGTCTTGGCACGCTATAGGCACAAAGTTCAAAGAATCGAGAAGTATGTGCAACTCCAAAGGCTATATCTCGTGCCCATCTCACGGGCTCGTAAAGTTACAATATCAACTCACGGTACGAACTGATTTGTCGAAAGAAACACCAATAACCTGAGGCGACCATTGAGATAGCGACAGTTTTCGAACATTCATATTGCCCTGAATGGCTAGAAGTCTCCGCGCGGTGGCTGATTCACCGAGGGCGCTATGTTTGGACTAACAATGGTTAACTCCCCCCCTCGGTGGCAAGGGCGCCGCCCTGGAACACGATTCGCGATCTGATCGAGTCGTCCAGTACTGATAGTGGAGACTGATCATCAGACACAAATCCTGTTCGAGGAGGTATTGATTTAAAGGCCTCGGATGGTTTATAAATTTCAATTCATAGACAGTCACATAGGTAATACACGCGTTCACAGCACTGTTAGACATGAGGCGTAGGGCGGGGAGTCGAGATCGTAGTCGAAACGGCATCACAGTTGGGCACAGCAGTAGCTGGCTCGGGGCCACTCTGAATTGGGTTGCACCCTGGAAGTTTACTCAAATCTAGAAAAACGTTTTTAGATTAGCAGATCAGAATTCAATACTGATATTGAACGTACATTCGCCTTCGGTGACCTCAGGGACGACAGTTTGAAGTGTGCATTTATTAATCTCCGCATCGGACTGGAGAGTGAGTTGGTCGCAGTTTGCGGGGAGCGAAGTCATGCAGCGCTGGGACTCCATTGCTCGTTTGAGAGAGTCGCCTTCCCATCCGAAAACGTAGTCCCCGTGATGACCATATCCAGTCCTTGGAACACGATGTCAACATCTCGCCGCAGAGGAAACCACGAGTCGAGGTAACTTACGGATCTCCCATACTCCACACGAAGGGTTGACTGCCGTCTTCAGGCCACATGCCTGCTCCGTTGAACTTGTTGGTGTCCCAGACGGTCTCTGTGAAGAGAAGGGGAACTCGAACAGGGTGGCTTGCGGGACAGTCAGTACCGAACATGAGAGAACCTTCGGGGCCAGGCGTTCCAAGTGGGTGCGCCATGTGGCTCTGGAGGAGCGTCGATGAGTGTATGATACGATTATGGTTCGAGTGAGCGACTCACCTCATGGTCGGCACTATCGAGGTTGACGCCGTCCCAGCACCTGAAATGGTATTCACGTACCGATCAGTCATGTAGCTATGATACGAGGTCGCGGACGTACGTCGGGAAGTAGATTTGAGTGCGCATTCCACCTCTGCACGGACCCTTCGGGAACCACCTCGTATCCAACGCTCCGACTCCTGGAGTACCTGGACCTATTCCGGTTCCATCCCAGCACCTGAACGTTGTTTGGTTGACTGATGGGTTGGTCAGCTCCCAGCCAACCTTTCGCAGCATAGGGTTCCCGACTCGCATGCGGAATCCCTTGGGGAAGACGGTGACGCTGAGGTCCTTTGTCGGAGGTCTGGGACGGATGTAGTAGACCGTCATTCCTCCGTTCGGGCTACCCACCCCGTCGTTGGCTCTTTGGGGAACCTGTAAACAAGTGAAATGAGCAAAGTGATTCCTCAAAATTCGGTCGTCGTACTTACACGAATGAAGCTCCCGTTCCGAGCTTTGAAGTACATCACCATGGTCCAGTAGTTAGACTTGTCTTCCTTGAAACGACAGGTCGTGCAAGTGGAAGTTGTCGCGATGTCGATGGACGGGTTCATGGTGATGTTGAAGCTAGTGAGATTGCCGTTCAAAATATCAGAAATGTCGCAAAGCGAACAACTTCAACTCACGCATTCTACAGACGAGTCTTGTTAGTCAAGTCGGGATGAAAATGGGTCATATACGTACTCCTCCAATGATTTGATGAAGATGAGGCGAGATCTGACCAGGGGTGACCAAAGGATCCAAGCGTTCAGTGACCAGTTGAGAACATGGGAAGCGAAGTGTCTCAAACTGGGCGGACACGATAGCGATAGACGAAGCCGAAAGCAGCAAGAGAGAGCTGAACAACATTGTTGCCTCGTGGGGAGAAGGGGAGTAATCCTGAAGAGTGACTGTATCTTATGCACCGCGTAATAGTCTCATCCAAAGAGCATATCTCGGGTGAAATCTGGAAGTTTGTGAAGTTCGAAGGCAAGCCTGACGTTAAAATCGGTTTTGAGCCCCACCACCTATTCATTTCAGAGGCTTCTGTGTTTAAATAGAACGAGGCAATGCGGCAATAAAGGTCAGCCAATCATAACCCGCTTCATACAAGAAGTCTGGGTGCCGCCGAGATTCTTCAGTGGATGCCAACTCATCGCCTGACCACTGGTAAGTCGACATCTGGACGACCCTGCTGTGGATCAGCTGCTTGTCAGAGAGCCTTCTGCACCACGCCACTCATCGACTAATCCTGTTTCTGTACGGCTCGGTAGAACCTGCATACCAAGGATCCGCCTGGCCTGTGAGCTCAATTGACCAACATCCAATGAATTGCCTCGGCGAACTCCGGGGCCCGTTGATCGAAACAGATCAAAACGGAATCCTCGGAGCCGGAATCGGGAGAGTCCAACCAAAGTCCAACTTTCAACTTTCGACTGCCAACTTCCATGCACCCACACAAGTTAGACTCCGATTCCCAGCGCCCCTGCACAACCTTCCATTCGAGTGTCTTACATCGTTACTAAGGCGCCGGCGTACGTCTGTACGCACGCCCGACCGGGACACCATGTCTGAGACTCCAACTCGCCTCTTATTGCGAGCCCACGAGCTTCCAAGTTTCCGTCCATAAGAAACAAAGACCACAATGGCACCAATTGTGCAAGAGCGTGTTTTGTTCAACTTCATTCCTGAAGGTCAGTCTTTCTCTGACCACGTCGCATTTCGCCGCTGAAAGCTCTCGTGGTTATCTAGGATATCCGGAACCTGGTAAAACCGTCGTAGTTGACGAGTCTCAGAAGATAGATATCGAGAATACTGGTCTCGCCGGAGGGTTCCTGGTGAAAACACTGTATCTCTCGATTGATCCGTACATGAGAGGACGAATGCGACCCGAGGAGGAAGAATCATATGCGGTACGTTGTCGCCTTTCCTTCGCTTACGCGAGGAGCTCAACCATTCAACTCGAGTACAGCCCGCGTTCAAAACGGGAAAACCGTGAGCGGAGAACTGCTGGAGATCCTGCGGCGTGAAACTCATCCGCCTTCGTCCTTCCTCTTTCCGTAGCATCGACAATTACGGGGTCGGAGTGGTCGTTAGGTCGGAATCATCCGAGGTCAAGGAGGGAGACCACGTTTATGGGTTCATGGGTGAGTAACAACCTCTTAGAAGCGTAGCTCGCACTTATGATGCTGCCTTCAGAGTTTCAGACTTACAACATGTACAAAAAGCTGAGCGACGCAGGCCTTATCGTGCTCGACAACAAGTATAAGTTGCCTTGGGAGCTCTTTGTTGGGGTTGTTGGAATGCCTGGGAAGACGGCTTACATGGGCTGGAAAGAGCACTCGCACGCCAAAGAGGTTCGTGTCATCCGTTATCCCTGTACCGCTCTTACGATCTCTTTACCACCATTTTGAAGGGTGAAACCGTATTCGTTAGTGGTGGCGCAGGCCCAGTCGGATCGTACGCCTCTTCTCCCATGGACATCTCAAAAATTTCTCACCACCTCCAGCTTCGTCATTCAACTCGCGAAAATGAAAGGTTTGAAGGTCATCGCTTCAGCTGGGTCGGAGGACAAGGTCAAGTTCATGGAAAGCGTCGGTGCAGACGTCGCTTTCAACTACAAGACGTCTGATACAAAAGAAATACTGAAGAGACACGGTCCGATCGATATGTGAGTGTCACCTTCTCATATCACCTCTAGCACGGCTGAATCAGGTAATCAGTTATTGGGACAACGTAGGCGGACCTACGCTCGATGCTGCGCTTGAAAATGCCAATGTCAAAGCTCGCTTCATCGTGAGTATGGTCGAGTCTCTTACGTTTTGGCATTCAACCCACTCTTTGAATTTGCTAGGAATGCGGTACTATCTCTGGGTATAACGAGAAGGTACCCGTCTTCAACATCGACAAGATCTTCAGCCAATCCATCTCGATGAACGGCTTCATCGTCTACCGTCTCCATGAGAAGTACGAATCGCGGTTCTACGAGGAAGTTCCGCAGTGGGTTGCGAGTGGTCGGATCAAGCATCGAGAGCAGGTCTTCGAGGGTCTCAAGTCTGCTGGGGAGGCTATCCTGGCCGTTCAGAAGGGTACAAACTTGGCGAAGGCGGTTCTTAAAGTCGGAGAAGAGTGATCGTATTATCGTGTTGTTGTATCACAGCGAACTCGAAATCTTTTCATACTCTTCTCCGGTATGGTCGGCGCTTGAAGTGCCAGTTAGCTCCAGAGAGCTTTTATCACTCGACAATCAAGTATCCGACGAGCGTATTACATACCGCTGCGGCCTTCGCTTCTTGGACTGTTTGAACGCTAACCCTCCTCCGCAGTATCGGCATTCCCGGCAATCGCCACTACGCAGACACAAAGCAACGGGTTGAGCCTCCATTTAACAGTTGAGGACATTGAACCCTTCGAGTACGGTGGGTTGAGGCCGAACGTCCTTCATGAACTGAACTGTATTTGATAGAGCTGCGAGTCTGGCCGCTGCGCCGTCGTTCGGCTTCCTTTCACCAGCTGCGTGCCATGCCGTCACTCAGTTGTATAAAAGCAGTCCTATGGCTCCACCGTTCTTTCAACCAAACACTCAACTCGAACTAGCACACCAAACCTTTATCAAGACTTGATCTCTACAAAGATGGCACCTGTCGTGAACGGACGCGTTATCTTCAACTCGATCCCTGCAGGTGCGTCGTGCTCAATCAAATCGATCCCTTCATCTCCCTGACCTCGATTTCCAGCCTACATCGAGCCGGGGAAGACTCTTATCGTCGATAAGTCTGAGACTATCGATTTGGAGAAGGCCCCTTTGAATGGCGGGATTCTCTTGAAGACTGTCATTCTTTCCGTTGACCCTTACATGAGGTCTTTGATGAACGCTCCGGACCCGAAGAAAGGTCTTTTGGTGTGTAGCGTTCTCCGATAGACGTGGAGATTTTGGGCTGACCGAAGAACTTGTGAATAGCATACCTATACCCCGGGCCAGCCGTGAGCTTCGTTCCACCGAACAATGCGGGGTGGTTAGATGGAAGCTTACGATTCTTGATAGGCTCGCCGGTTTGGGTATAGCGGAGGTGATCAGAACTGAGACGGACGAGGCTAAAGTTGGAGACCATGTCTACGGTTTTCTGCGTATGTTCTTTGTTGTCGCCTCTTTTTCATGAAGTTGATCAATCACATTACTGGGAAATAGCGTTCCAGAACTATCTCGTCCTCCCGACCTTAAGCGCAGGAGTCACTCCGTTCAAAATTCTCGAGAATAAGCTCAATCTTCCGTGGACTTACTTCGTCGGTGTTCTTGGAATGACCGGTGAGATTACTCGAGTGTCGACTAGAGACAGTGACTCAATCGTACGCCAGGTCAAACGGCCTATATGGCCTGGAAGGAGTTTGCGAACGCAAAGGAGGTTCGGAATCACAAATTCTTGACTGCGAATGAACGAAAATTCACCATGGTTACAGGGAGAGACCGCCTTCGTCAGCTCTGGTGCAGGTGAGTGCCACAGTTTAGTCCACCCCTTGCTCGTTTAAGTCTGACTTTCTCAAAAATGAAGGCGCTGTCGGATCGTGAGTTGCTCGGCTTTCCATCCGTTTCTGGTCCTAACTGCTGTCGCAGCATTGTGATACAGATCGCAAAGAAACAAGGCCTGAAGGTCATCGCCAGTGCAGGCTCCGAAGACAAGCTCGAGTACATGAAGAGCCTCGGAGCTGACGTCATTTTCAACTACAAAACAACCAAAGCGGCTGAGATTCTTGGACGTGAAGGGCCCATCGACATGTACGTTTCTTGCATCAAGTGAATTCGTTGATAATTCTCATTCGTTCTGCTGACTTTTACAGCTATTGGGACAATGTCGGTGGCGAAACTTTGGATGCCGCTTTGATGGCTGCCAACTTCAAAGCCAGGTTCATCGTGAGTGACTCAGTTTAGTGCAGAAACCATTCCTCACGAAGTTTCTCAGGAATGTGGGTTAATGGCAAGCTTTGGCGGGAAACCGGCTCCTATCCAGGTACTTGCACACTACTCTGCGAAGGAGAAGATTGTTCTGACGGATGGGATGTAGAACTTCGAGCAAACCATCGGGAAGAACATCACGATCCATGGGTTTACTCTTACCCCGATTCACCCCAAGTATGAGAAAGAGTTCTACGAGACTTGGCCTGAGCTTGTCGCGAAGGGAGAGATCGCGCACAAGGAGCATTTGTTCCACGGCTTGGAAGGTGTCGAGCAAGGCGTCATTTCTTTCCAAGATGGATCCAATGTCGGCAAAGCCGTGATCGTTCTCTGAAGATCCTGATCGTCTCATCGCGATTCTTTGGGGATCCACGTCGCACACATACGCTAAGCGTTGTAATACTACGTTGAAATTCATACAACCTGTTCGTATTTGCGAAGGGAGTCTGTAAATCTCGCCCACTGACCGCCGTGCCATTGCATGACCTCCTTCCATTCCTCGCTATCTTCTCCCCATAGCGCTCTGATGTAGGCCAAGGTTGCGCCGATGACAAAGTCGGCGAAAATGGGCTTATCACCCATGATGAATCCTCCACTTTCTCTAGCGCTTTCTCCGGTGACTTTAGCGTCGACGTCCCCGAGCCATCTTGCGACCCCACCCATGCCAGCCTTGAACTTCTCCCAGCTTTCTTCTCGGAGCTTCACGTCATTTTCAAACTCCTCCACAGTCTTCCCAAAAGAGAGGGTTCTTGTAGCCTTGAAGTATTCCAAACTCCGTGGGTTCAATTGACGCGCCACCATTGGGATCGCACAGGGCCACAAGGGGACAAGTTTAGGAACGAAAGCGCTCAAGAACGCTTTTTGAAGTCCCCCTGTGCCTGTCGGAAATGCTGGCTTTCCGAGTTCGTTGAACCTCACGTCCAGATAGCGCATGATTGCGGCGGATTCGGAGACGTATTGATTGCGTTCGGGGTCGTAGATTGCCGGGATCGTATAGAGGGGTGTTCCGTCAGTGTTGACCTTGGTCGGGGGTACACCTCTGGCTTTACAGAGAGGTTCGATGTCAGGAAACTCGACCCACTCAGTCTTGTAGGGGATATTTCTGTAGTTGAGGTAGTATCTAGGCGAGATGGATCAGGGCATGGTCGTGGGAGGAGTCGGGTGAGTAATGTATACCTAACCTTCCATACGTTTGGTGACCATGCCTTTCCGACCGTCTTACAAGGGAGGTCAAAAAGAGTAAGCATTGGAGCTCGAGGAGGTTTACTATGATCAGTACAGCAAATCCCGTGTCAACAAGCTCGTCAACTCTCGGAAGGAATGCGGAATTTGAAATTCATAACGATAAATGGTAGGAACTTCCCAGCGGCTCGGTGGTAGTGCCTGTTCCCAGCCTGAAGTTAGAGAAACGAATTACTGGAGGAATGAAGGGAAGGAAAGTGAGCGAGCGAGCGAAATAGCGGAGGAAGTCCCAAGATCCTTCGTTCTCCGTGTTGGCCGGTTCAAACGGCGGACAGTATTAGTACAGGTTTGGTCACTGTCGTAGTCAATGTGATCGCTCGCAAATTCCTCTGTTTGGTTCCTCTCCCTTCGCTCTCATCTCGCTGTGTTGCCTCTAGCTCAGAGATGACTGTTCTGCTCTAGATCTGTCTATTCCCGTATATTCACTTCTTACTACATAATGCCGAAAAGTGCTCGGTAGAATCATCAATTACAGTCGTTTTCGCCGATGCGCCGATGAAAACGCAGTGACCGAGAGCGACAGAATGCTCGTTTGCACCTCGTTCCTGAATATACCCTTTGTGGGATGTGTACCTACGCATACAAGCACCTATTCTGTCCCTGATCCGCTCGGGGACCCGGTGGCATCTCCCTGTATTCTGTTATCGTATTCTTCTCAACCCGCTTCGATTTCAGGCCTGTTATACTCAGAGGCATCCAGGAAAGTTCAAAGTGCAAGCTATCTACTTGACAGACCTTGAGAGACATCGCGAGAGGGGTTTTAATGCTCTCTGATTTTGTCATGGCTGAGGGTACATCTAGAACCGTCGAATACTCTCCTGCTTGCAGTACGGCAACCACGAGATGATCTTCGTCTACAAAGTACTGGACCTCTGTGATCATCAAGATCGTGTCAGACAAAGTTCACCTCTCGGCAATGCTCACCTGTGCTCCATGGATTGACCACTCCATAAGAGGTATTTGTGCGGGGCTTGCGTGGCTCCTGCGCTCCGTTGAACCCGCAAACTCGAGAAGCGTACCTATTTCAGGATTCGCGGGTCTTTGCGATCCCAGGCTGACATGCACAGCCAACAACGTATGTTATAAAGGGAGAATACTTTGGTTGCTTTGCCATCCCCACCTCTCGTTCACGTTCCTGCGATTGGATGAGATGGCGATCAACATAGAGAAGCTCCAAGCCCAGGTTTACACCTGGATCATGCAGGAGGTACGTGCGAAGTGTCATTGGAAATCGGACCCATGTACGCAGAAGACACAGGGAGCTGACGGCGTGGTGTGTAGTATTTTGCGGGTGGGTCTCACGACATCGGGGTCGCCAGCGGTCGCTGACGGGAGGCACCAAGTGGTCGCTATGGTTGGATTCGTACGTCACCTTTGGAGCGTTCGACGTCACCTGGCTTCTGACCCACATTTGACCTCCCAGCTGTACTACTACCTCACCACACTCGACCAGGAGGTCAGTTCCATGTTTTCGCGACTACTCAGTACCCGTGACGAACGATTGATTAACGTTCGCGATGGCTCAGGTCGAAAGCATCTGGCCCCAAAAGTGGAAGATGGGAAAGATCCTCTTTCTGTTGACGCAGTACATGGCTCTATTCAGAATTTTCTTCGATCTGCCAAGTAATTATTCAGCCAAATCACCCGGTTGCAATCGCTGACGCATCCGATAGTCAATTGGCGTCTTCATATTACTTTAAGCCTCAAGGTACGGACCTCCAACATTTCCCAAGTTTCGCATCAGGACTTCCGGTTGACATTCGTCTGATAGACGTGTCGGGTACTTGGGATCATCTATCCTAGTATGTAAATCTCCTGGGCACTTTACCAATCAGGCTGAGGTTCTTAACTTCATTCAGCTCTCAGTGCATTGGCATCTCAGTCTGCTGAAGGCGAGAATTGGTTTGCCAAACCAGACAAACACCTCTGACCGCTCGATTAGCTTCTCTGTGGCTCTGCCTCTACGCACTCATGGGAGCGAAAAAGTGGTGTTTCGCGCTTCTTGTAGTCGTCTGGCTGGTAAGCTCGATCCTACGTACCTTCGCGGAACTATTTGTAATGGTTACCCTTGTTGACAGAGTCTTTCGATTCCTAACCTAATACTCCTGTTCATGAACTACTCGTCGAGGAATCGTAAGTGTCTTCTTTAGATGAAAGTGACCTGACATGAACTCTAATCAACGTCCTTTCCGCTACAGCGATTCCGATATCTCAACTTGATCGAGAACTCGGATACGCGTGTACGTTCAAAGGCGGATCGTGGCTATTCGACTATTCCTCCTATCTCATGTTGACTAGAACACTTTGTGAGTCCTCTAACCTCACCAACTACGTGTCATGAACCTGAATCGCCTGTTTAGTTGCGGCATGTCTTGGGGTTTTCACTGCCTTCGTCCGTTACCGCAAGAATAACGGTCAACTTATCAAAGTCATTCGTCGAGACGGGGGCATTTACTACCTCTCTACGCTTGGTGCGACAAGCTCGTCCTCGATTCAAAGAAAACTGTACTAACTATGCTTCTTTGATCCACATCAGCTGTCCGAATCGCTGATGTTGTTCGAACGTTGCCTTCAGCTCCGGTGGGTTGACTACCTAACCGTTCCATGACTCGAGATCTAATCCTTGTCCAAGCTCGCTAGCGATCCGTATAACATCGGTTAAATGTACGTCCTGTCCTTACCTCAGTCCATACCACTCAGCTCAACTTGGCTGGATACAGGGTCATGAGACTCATAATACCCATTTTCGCAAACCGATTACTTCTGAACATGAAGACTATTGACGACCCAGGTACCCGATCAATCGTTTCCACTTTGATCTTTGCAGATTCGAAGCCCAACGGCAACCGGGAAGAAGAGACGTATAGGGGGGACACAGAAGGTTTGACCGAAACTGTTGATAGGTCCTCCGCCGATGATGGAGGAACGGATGTAGAAAAAGCAGTGACGGAAAAAGATAAATAATCAGAACGAGAGCTTGACGTGTACTAGATTTAGCGCAGCTGTAGGAGTATAATATAACTTCTCAAATCGTTTGTACCCGACTCACCGATACAATGTAGGCCCGCTGGTCAGGGACTCCACTTGGTCTGGCACACCCGGTCTGGCATGGATCTCGGTACGACGATCGTCTCCACAATCAAGTGTCGGTTGGAGAAGCGATGGAGCCGCAGTGGGCTAATAAGTCTTTGTGACTCAGACGGAATTAAGAACGTTTCGTATGACCCAGTGTCACTTTTCGAGGGACTTCGGCTCTCATGGCGTCCGACGGTGGTTCGTATGCCAAAGTGTTAGAGCACACCGTTGTAGAACACTGAACGAAAGATCAATGAATAATATTTTCAAAGCTACACACTTCCTTTCAGTAATCGTAGACGAAGCACTCGGGGGCGGAGCGTGAGTCCATTGTGTCGCGGACAGTGATATTCGGACCAAGTGCCGGGAAATCCAGGACGAAATCAAGGGTGATCTGATCAGTGCCTCTTTGTGTGGTTGGACCGGAGATTTGATAAAGGCGCTTGGCTGGGTCCGCCTCTTGCCATTTCCACCAAATCCTATCGAGGTTGGCGTGATGAAGGTAGAATATCGGATCTTGAATATAAAGCACCGCCAAATAAGAATCAGCGTTTTATCCTTCCGAGCCAACGTGTATGCAACGACCTACCAGCGGCAGCGGAGTAGATATTCAACATCTCTCCACCAACGATTCCGTGCCCACCGCCATGAATAGGATTCATGAACTCGTCAATAATGAGCCTAAAATCTTCATAGGTCTTCGACTCCAAGACCCTTTGCACGTTAGGAGTGAGGGCTGTACGCCGCCAGCTTTCGTCGATGCCACGAACGATGCAATGTTCGGTGAGGAGCTTGCCTGGCCCTAGATGAACTTTGATGTCTTTGAAAGGACCGTCCCCAACGCAACCTCTGAACGTCCAAGGGAAGAGAGCTGAGTCTCCGACGGGGTCGGGAGGAAGGGTATACGTCCCTGGGACACCGTCTCCACCAAAACCGCTTACTGGGTCGAAGATTGGAGAGTTTTTGAGTCTGTGAACAGAGGACATCGTGATCAGCCACATGTAGGTAGGCGTTAAGGTATGAGCCTACGGAACAGCTCGATTATCTGCATCGCGTGACCAATCCCAGAACCTAGAACAGTCGAATCGTTGTTAGTGAGCTGGACCCGATGGGTATCGAACAAAGCAACTGACGCGATAGGTCCCTTATACCCACACTCATCACGCAACGCATTTGCGTATAGCGTACCTAGGTGTCGGTGCCATGGCAAGAAATGCCCCTACATCGACCAAATTATGAATCGAGGAAAGGCTCAAGGTAAACTTTAAAGTCAACGCACCACGGAGTGAACCCTATCAGTCAAATAGATATGTGTAGCCTGAAATTCCTCGAAACGCGATTTGGGATCCGGCCTCGATTTGTCTTGAGGGGGTAATTTCATTAGGCATAGAACGGCCTGGATGTATCCCTGCTGGTTCTCTTTCGACAGATCGCGCCTATCAACACAAGATCTACGTCAGCGTCTGTGAGATGCGGAAACGACTCACCATTCCTTGAAGAGTCGAAGCTCAGAGCATGTCCCAGCCTTTCCTGAGGGAGGAGCGGCAGCGACACCCGTAACAAACCCGATGCACGCGAGAGAGGTAAGGAGTCCACGTAGAGACAACATGGCTTTCGTATCTCGTCGTCGTCAGAAGATGCGAGATAAAATGTGATACTGGTATTTATACCGACGGATTCAGAGGGAGCCAATAGGCACTGAGACGCAGCCTTTTTCCGAGTTTTAGCGATAAACATGTTCGATTCATCCGCAGGATGGGGTAGCCAAGACAAAGAAGTCCTCGTATGCTTTCGAGGATTGATGAGAGGAAATTTGATTCATCCAGCTCAAGGACAAATTCCAACGTCCTCAGTGGATGGTGGCGCCCTCAGATTCCACGACCTTCTCTGTGAGAAAGTGTTAATCGTCTGTCACCTTTAACGCATAGGGTACTACCTAAGCCTTGGAGGAACCTTTATTGAGCTTGGAGCAGTGATTCTTCAATCATCCAGCCGGATGAAAGTATCCCCTACCTTCTCCTTCATCTCACCGAAGCAAGTCCACAGGACCCAAACCGAGACACTACGACATCTTTTCACCGTATCCGATGCCCGGTGCTTCTCTACAAACACAGCAATTAGACTTGAAGTAGGCGTAGAAACTCGAGAAGTCGAACACCTACCGAAGCAAATCCCATCAGAATACAAGAGACATGACGCACCGGCGTGAATTCTATTTTTGCGACAGTCATCATCCTTCGATTAGTTAAATGGTTGTATACAATCGAACCACAGGGAACTTGACACCTCCGAAAGCGGTACCGATGGTATACTATGGGCCTCGTTATCTTCGCTATAATCTCTGTAGAAATCGAAGTGTGGCTATTGGTTTACGGAACCGACTCACGGATACTAATTCAATCTCGACCTTCTATCTTTGCGAGGGCCGCATCCCTCAATGAGAATGTTGGAGACTTGGAGTGGGTGCATCCAGCGAATGGTGTTGGGGTCATTCTTGGTGCGATCGCCGTGACTTGGTGAACTGATTTACCGATACGAGCTTTGTCTAAGCCTCGAATCGTGAGCCCACCTGTCGATCATTTGCTCGAAAAAACCCTATGAAATTGTATTAATCAAGGTAATTTTGTCTCGCGTCATCGTCGCAGGCGTAACCATCGTAACCATTTCGCTACTTGAATCCATAAATCACGACTTCAGTTGAAATGGCCTTGAAGATGAGAGATCATTGTGACGAACCCGTCAGGATGTCGAAGGTCAAAAGCTCCACAGTAGTCGCAACTGCGATCGGAGCCAGACCAGCTGACCGTACACATCTGGTCCAGCGTTCTGTCTGTTGGCAAGGAACACGAAAGATAGGTGAGAAGTCATCGATAAAGCTGAAGGCAAGGGGCCCGTGACTCACATCTCCAAGAACGACAATATCGTTGCAGTAACAGCATTCCAACCGCTGCGTACCCTTTTCGACCTTCGAACCACGAACTCCGTGGTGCATGACGAGGAACGCATCTAGGCTGAGTACGCTATTGGTCACGATCTATAGCCACGGGTCAGCATGCTCCGGCAGGCGTAGTGTAACGTGACGCGCCTTTCCCTTACTTGCTCCCAGCACCGTAGGCAACCACCTGCTCTCCTCGAGTCCATCAAAAAGAAAATTGCGTGGCTTTCGTCGGTGAGTTCTTTGAGCTTCGCCACGTCGGTTTGAGCTTACTCGAGCATCGAAGGCAGTCACGTCGTAGATATGGGAGGACCGGGCATGGGGATCGATGTCGAGTAGCCGGTCGTGTTCTATGACATCGAGGTCATATTGCGACAGAGTTAGCGGAAGAATAATCGGAACTCACACAGCTAGAAGCACGTACGATCCCCAGGTTGGTATTCCTGGGGCTCTCAAATGAGCATTCAGCTCTTCCCTTCCCACCGTTCAAGCAGTCTTCGAACTGGAATAAAAAGTTGTCGAACGGTGTTCGCGCTGGAGAACGACAGACGTGCAGAGTCAACGAAGGTGACGGTTCTTACGCCCCAGCCCTGGAGACGCAGGCGATAAGAAGAGTTGATTTAGTTGGGGAGATTGTCAAAACAGAAAGGAGGCACATACTCACCATGAACGCCGGTGCAATGTCGCAGCACCCAAACGCAAACATATTGCGTTCGACACTTGCTTGAGGTCGAGCTGAGGGAGGATCCGCCACCGCGTCAGCCTCTGGGCGGCAAGTCTACCGCACGTTGTGAGCCAGCAGTTCATACCGGTAGGTATTGGCAGAGAAAGAGGGGGTTCCATCAGGAAAGATACGATGGATTGCTTGGAGGTAGACATGTATTGAGCGTTGGACTCCAAAGTGGCCACATGTCATGCATCATCGAAAGCATCAGCGATTTCCCACCCTGGTGCCCGATGTACGTAGGCGGGCTTGGCAGGTCGTGCCACCCGCGAGTGTTCCTGAAGAGTGCGACAGCTGGAACGAACAAAATTACAACAAAAGCATCCCTTCGCTGCCGAGATTAGTGAACCGCTTGCTTTCCTGCCCTTCCACGCGTTGGTCGTCGTCAATCCTTGTAACTCACACTCTTTTTCCCTCACCTCGCTCATGAGGTCCTTCCTGATCGTTTTGTCTCTATTTGCCACTTGCGTTGTGGTTTTGGCCGATGCTGTCTCGCAGCCAAGAGAATATCCTGGAACGAGCTTCGCTCGGAGACTAGTTGCCCCAGATTCCAAGCATCTCACCAACGGGGAACGTTTACGCCGACATTTGCCCCTTCTCCCGCCCACTCGGAGATCGAGTGCCCGTGAGTTGACCTTTCTTGTGACCCTTGCTTTCCGTAGCTCACAATTCCTGAGCAGTAAAAGCTCGCGTGTCCACTGTTCCCCTCAGCTATTCAACAGGCAATATCCAAGTGAGGAGAGATGGAGTTCCGATGGGATACCTACGTAAAACCGTCAAGAACTCATATATGAAGTGTCTCACCTCCGGGACACTCACTGACGCACTGATCGTTGAGGTGCAATGTGGGGCATCTGAAGCTCAGGACGTGATCAGTCTCAATGGTCCTGCACCTTTGTACCCTCGGGTGGGTGCTATCGCTGGTTCGCCGGCGGCAAAGGACGTCATTCTCGCGCCAGGAGAGAGAGGGTACGTCCTTCTCCTAGCTCAGTGATTCAACAGTGTTTTTTTAACATCTTCCAAAGATTCACGTACATTGCTGGAGTGGGATATAGTCAGTTAGGACTCCTTCTCTTCGGAACTGGCGTACTGATCAGCGTCTCTTCTCAGCGCCTCCGAACTCCGTCCCTTCTCTGTCGCAGGGCCATTCAATGATGTCACCGAACGGTCCATTCAACGGCCCCGCTGAATCCACCATATGGCACGTGGACTGCTCGACTGGGTCTCTGACCGCTCAATGGACCAACCCTGACGGCAGTAAGTCGAAGATTGAATCGCATGAGGATCAGTAAACCGAGGGTTTCTTATCGGTTCCTGTTACAGCTCAACATCCAAACCTGTTCTATTACGATCCAGACGCCGACTATGTCGGTCTCACCGGTGACCTCAATGAGTACAAATACTATTACCAGGCGAACCCTTTCGTTGTGGTATGTCCGGTCCCAATTCCCTGATTCTTCTTGAAACTGACACGATTTGTACGTTAACTCACTCTCAGACGCTTCATTTCATCCCAACTGCTAGTCCTTGAAACTGCATTAGGAACGTGTAGGTTTTGCTTGGAGGTCATTAAACGTTCTCCCGGGCCCGTGGCCCAGCACGCTTTCGAGCACTTGCCATCTTCCTACCGCAGCCTGATGGATGAACACTTATTCCGAGGCGTGAGCATTGACGATGGACATGAACTGTCTTGTTATCTGGTTCCAATGTATCACAACTCTCTCGTTGCCCATCCCTGACCATCATGTCGTTTTGCGTTATTCGTAGCTTATCCTGTACGGAGAAAAGTCGACTAGGCCCAGGTCAGAATGCTCATCAGGTTCTGGACCAGTATCCCAGTCAGGGTCTGCTTGATCGTAATCAAGAATCAAGACAACGTTGACGATAAACAGAAATCGAGGGACGTGTTGGTGGTTCCTGAAAGAATTTATTGCCAAGTCTCATGGGCGCCGGCGGCTCTCAGTTGACAGACAGCTGGAATGAACACGAAATCACAACAAAAGTACGAACATCAGTAAGATACCGGAGTTCTTTCTGCCCGCGCTGCTTGACTTGTTACCCCGTCATCGTCGTTCCTTACAACTCACACTCTTTTCCTCCCCTTGTAAATCCTCCCACTCATGAGATTCTTCCTGCTTGTTTTCACTCTCCTTGCAGCCTGCGTTGTTGCCTCGACCGATCGAAGAGCTGGTTCGGGGAAGATTACCAATGGAGAGCGTTTACGCAGACACTTGCCCCTTCTCCCACCCACTCGAAGATCTGGTGCTCGTGCGTTGTCGCTTCTCTGAATCACACCCGATTCTCAAACTTACCCCTTCGACTAACTCTACAGTGAAAGCTCGCGCGTCCGCAGTCCCTATCAGCTACGCCGTAGGCAACATCCAAGTCAAGAGAGACGGTGTTCCGATAGGATACATACGCAAAACTTTCCGAAGCTCTACTTCCAAATATTTTACCCACGGAGCACTCACGGACGCACTTGCCGTGGAAGTTCAATGCGGGGCGTCTGGGGCGCAGTTTATATTACCTCTCACTCGACCAGACGCTCAGTATCCTTATGTCGGCGCTGTTGCGGGTCCGACCTCGAATCTCGGGCCCGAATCGAGTGGGTAAGAATGTTCTTGCCTTTAATTGAGACGATTCAGAACGATGTCTGATTCTGCGTTCAACACAGATATGTGTACCTGTCTGCTGTGGGATACAGTGAGTTTCCTTCCTTCCGTGTATACTGTGACGCCATGCGGTGCGATGCTGATTCGTCCCGCCCTTTTTTTCTTTTCAGCCCCAGAGAACTCCCCACCGTCGGTGTCCGCGGGCAATTCGATGCAATCCATTTACTCCAATCGTCCGTCTGAAGCGACAATATGGCACGTTGATTGTGCGACTGGGGCTATGACCGCGCAATGGACCAATCCTAGTGGCAGTAAGTCAAACGTTACCTACCTGTCAACTTGGAATCTTCTTTTCATGTTTTGCCACAGGTCAACCCCCCAACGTCTTCTTCTATGATGAATCCGAGGGCTTCCTTGGTATGACTGGTGACTTGAACGAGGTGTTTCTCACATATGGGGGGACCTCGTACGTTGTGGTGAGTTTCTCGAATTACTTCTTCTCTTGTGAGTTGTTACTGACGATTTGATGAACTGACTGTTTACCTTGGTTCGATTAGACCCTCCATTTCGTCCCGAGTAGCCCTAGTCCCTAAGCCTCAGTATAGTGAGCATGCCGCATGCGTTTCATGAGCCCGAATAGTGTAATACCTCATAATTTGGACGTTAAAACTTGGTTTCGCTTTCGATGAATTGTGGGTGAAGTGCATTGCTTTCAGTTTCAGAGTGCGGCGATCTCAGCCAAGTGCCGCTTGTATTCTGAGTTCTGACCCCTCCATACGTTCAAGGTAACGAACTAAAGAGCTACGGATCAGAGAGGTTTCCGGGTCGAACATTCCACCTTGGTTCAAGCCTTCGAGCTCGAAGCTAGATGAATATGAACGAAAACTGATCTTTTGAGTCGAGAAATCAACTTGAAAGCGAAGAAGACGGGGGTTTGGCACTGCGTTCCTTTGCGAATCCAAGTCTGACTGCCCAAGTAAAACAGGGCCAACTCTCAATGTTACCATACGAGTCCTAACGAAGACGACAGCTTGAGAGGTAGTCCATCCACTCCCGAAAGAACACATGTACGAGTCGTCGAAGAATAAATTATGGCAAATTACAACATACATCACATTTCGTTCGAATCTCCACCTTGGACAGAATTCTCCCTTACTCCTTGGCGACTCTAACAACCGCCTTGGCCAAGTTCTTCCCCTGCTGCACCTCAAGCACCGCCAGCCCCGCCTGCTCCAGCCCCTCATACACCTGCTCCTTGTACTTCAACTTCCCCTCGCTCACGAGTTTGGGTACTTCTTCGTAGAAGGCGGCTTCGTATTTGTCGTGTAGGCGGGAGACGATGAAGCCGAAGATGGAGATGCTTTTTGCGACGACCATGATGAGGTTTCGGATGGGTGGGGGTGTGGGGGAGTTGTACGCTGAGATCATACCGCATTCCTGGAATACACGATGAGTGAATGAGTGAGTGATTATGGAGAGGGGAGGTAGTAAAGAGATGACGCACGATGAACCTGGCGTGGACGTTCGCAGCTGTCAACGCAGCTTCGAGCGTCTCACCGCCAACGTTGTCCCAGTAAATGTCAATCGGTCCGTGAGCTTGGAGTGTCTCGAGCGTGTTGGTCGTTTTGTAGTTGAAGGCGACGTCGGCGCCGAGGCTCTTGATGAACTCGACTTTGTCTTCGGAACCGGCGGAGGCGATGACTTTGAGACCTTGGGTTTTGGCGAGTTGGATTACGAATCTGAAGAGAGGACGATCGAAGGAGAGAAGGAAGGAACGAAGGAACGAAGGAAAGAAGGAAGGAAGAGAGGAGGGAGGGAAGATGAGCGAAAGACAGTGATATGTCGGGGAGAGGGACGTACGATCCGACGGGCCCAGCACCACCACTGACGAACACGGTCTCACCAGCCTTCGCGCTAGAGTACTCCTTCCATGCCATGTACGCCGTCTTTCCGGGCATACCGGTTACACCGACGAAGTAGGACCATGGGAGGTTGTACTTGTTGTCGAGGACGCTGAGGCCTTCTGCGCTCTTGTAGAGGTCGTATTGCTGGTACTCTGCACCAACGAATCAAGGAAGACGAGAGAGCAGAGGGTGAGAGGGGGGGATGGGAGGTCAGCAGGATAGGAGGTAAGGGAGATTGTGAAACGCACTGAGCAACCCGTAGACGTGGTCCCCGACTTTGACTTCGGACGACTCTGACCTCACGACAACGCCAACTCCAAACCCGGTGATTCTACGTGCCGAAAGGATGAGTGTCTGTCGTTGGATACGAGCACCACAGACAGGGCTCGAGACGAGACAAATACTCACGACTGTCCGAGAGGGTACGCAGGCTGCGAAACAAACGACAGATTAGAACGAAGTGCGTCCATAAGAGTATTGAACTGACCGAGTACGACTTGACTTCAGGGCTTCGCATACGTCCTCGCATGTAAGGATCGACCGAGAGGTCGAGCGTCTTCACGAGGAAACCTCCATCGAGGTTAACAGCATCTACGTCGATCTTCTCAGATTCGTCGTAGACGAGTGTCTTCCCTGGTTCGGGGAACCCTAGCGAACGGAATGACATCAGAGATCTCGTGTTTGATAACGAGAGCGAAACGAGATACTCACCTTTCGGAACCTCGTTGAAGAGAACACGTCCGTTGGTAACTGGTGCCATACTAGCTGTAGTTTAAGGAGGTTGTTCGAGAGAGAGAGACGATATCGAATGAGTGCATGGTCTCAGACAAGGTGGTTTTATAAGACCACGTCGAAAAGTGGATCGGTAAGCCACCGGGGACCTTGTAAACCGGAAGCCTTCTGGAAGGATCGACCGAGGTGAGTGGAGGAGTAAGCAAATTTGATGTCGCGATGACGACAACCTCTTGAAGCGGAGATTAAGCGCTTAGCGTGGGACTTCGGATCGTCCGGCTGGACTGCTGAATTCGAAAGAAGGACGACAAGGTGAAGAGAGAACTTCGAATTGATCAGCTGGAGAACTACTGGCTTCTATGACCGCCGCAGACCATGATACTAGCCTTTACGGCCGCGAGAGATCATTCAGTGTGCATAAAAGATTCTTTTCGCCCAGAGATTGCTTCATTTTACCACTATGCCTCCCGCCTATTCCGCCACTGGGTCTTCCAACGACCCCACAAAGTCCTCCGGCGTCGCAGTCATCACAGGTGCAGCACAAGGAATCGGACGAGCCGTAGCATTGCGACTAGCGTTACACGATGGCTATGACGTCACCATCACCGATCTACCTTCCAACGTCCACTTACTCAACGAGTTGAAGGAACTCATCACTGCTAGAAGCTCAAATTCGGAACAAAAGGGCTCGAAAAAAGGTTTTTGGAAGCGGAAGGGCTCGAATTTACCTAGAAGCTCACTAGTCGGTACAGTGACCCCTCCGAGAGTCCACGTCGTGACGGGAGACGTATCGGTGGAGGACGATGTGAAGGGAATAGTTGATGATACAGTGAAGGTCCTAGGATCCGTCGATGTAGTACGTCGTCGCCTTCTCCCCTCCTCCGAGATCCTCGTCGAGCTTACTCCCTGCATCGAACTGATTAGATGGTCGCCAACGCCGGAATCGCATTCGCCAAATCCTTCCTCGACACCACAACCGAAGAATGGGACCGCATCTTTTCCATCAACGTCCGCGGAACGTTTCTTTGTTACAAATACGCTGCGAAGCAGATGATCGAGCAAGGGAAGGGTGGAAGGATTGTTGGTGCTACTTCTGGGTGCGGGTTCTCCGGTGAGCATATAACCAAAGCTCCGTCACCGCACGGATCCTCGGAACGTCGATCAAACGTAGATAGCTGATCGGTTGTTGAATAGGTATACCGTACCTTGCGGGATACGGAGCGACGAAGTGGGCTATTCGAGGGGTTACTGCTACTGCTGGTGAGTGGGTCGTACTACTCAGTACTTTCATGTGGACCTCAACTTCATGATAGCTCTGGAGTTTGGTCCACACGGAATCACTGTGAACGCCTACGCGCCAAGTAAGCTTTAGATCTCGGTACATACATGGTAACTCTCAACGACTCACCGGCACCCGTCCTTGTGAATGTTCATCTTCAGGTGCGGTCGATACGCCGCTAAGTAAAAGTCTTGCAGCGACGTTTGGGTTGGACGCAGACGAGTTCGCGGCTGAAGTGAGTCGAAATGTCATGTTACTCTTAGTTTTGATATATAATCTTTGTAGGGCGAAAGCGAGGGCAACCTCGTTCGGAAAGGGACAGTGGATGACATCGCTGCACTGGTATCGTACTTCGTCTCGAAAGAAGCTCATTTTACTACTGGCCAATGTGTGAGTTCTTGCGTTTGTCCGTCTGTCCGTCGATGGGAGTGTTTCACTCATACACCTTGGGATTTGACAGATCGTGATGAATGGCGGGAAATAGATATCTGCATCGGAGCCGTTGATAAAGCATCAGGTTCAACGGGAGTTATTGAGCTGAAGTCTCAACGACAACTAGAAGAACATCGCTGTTAAGATCGTCTATTCACTGGCAAAATTACGTGATTTAAGCTATCGAGCATGATTCATGGAAGAGATCTACGGGTGTGTGTTTCGGAGCGCTAAGCGTCCACAGTAGCTGGGACGGGGTGGAGCGTCTTGAATTGAGAAAGATTGATGATTCAGTGTAAGGTCGCGAAAGAATATGGACAGAACGTACTACAAAGTACGCGTTCGTTCGGTAATTGGTGGACGACGTACAGACCAAGATCGCATATCTAAGTAGTCGATTGAAAGTTCATCATAAACTACGTTCGGACGTTGACCAATGAACGAGATGATCGTCGAGACCGATGGCAACTCCAAACTTCAGGATGAGTTCATTAAGCAGCGAGTTTGGGGGCTCGAAGCCAATGGATGAGTATTTCGCGATGACAATACTACGGGATCTATAAATGAAGATTCTGTGGCTTGTACGGTTCCTGCCGTATCGTAAATTTAGAGGAGGATCTTCAGAGTTCACCTTTCGGAATGTGGGGAGCAAGGAAGCGATTTACTCTGCCTTCGGGAGTCGATAAACTCACGCGTCAAAGATGGCAAAGAGAAAACTTGGAGAGAACTTCTATTTGAAGGAGGATTGACGAGGGTTCCAAAAGCATAGGCTGCCTGCGTACACACTGCCCGAACTCGATGAATCATGATTGGTAACGAAGAGTGTTAATTCTTGTTCGTTCGAGCTGCCTGTCGTCTCCAACATCAACAACGAAAACCGGCGTTCATCAGTACTTCGACTGTAGGAACCCGGTGGCGGCGCCGGCCAAGAGCGTCCACGTTGACAGCAGCAGAGACATGAACAACTCACGATTCGCGGGAAGTCGAACGTTCTTGAATATCAACCTACCTTTTTGAAAGCAGTTCCCATCTCGCCATGGTGATTCGACGGAGAACCCATTGAGCTGACGACCAGGGAGAAAAGTCCACACAGTCAATCGGTGGTGGGCAAACGGTTCGTCCAACTTGCGCATGAAGTTTGCCGAGTGAAGCTGAAGGCACGTAAAGCTATTTATTCGGAGGTATGTACCATAAAACCGATGTTTGTGCTTGTCCAAGATACAGCTGGAATGGTCGAAACGCTGTCACACTTGTGATTTCCTTATAACGAAAATGTACCAGCTTTTTTTTTCCTCTTTCCATTACCCGACTCCTCTCCTGTGTCTCCTCGTGGTTCCTTAACGCCCACACTCCTTTGCCGTTGATACTGCTCTTATGAAGCCAGCAGTGTTCCTTATTGCGCTTCTCGCATCGTGCATCTCAGTCTTGGGACGAAAGCGTTTGCTGCAGCCCCCATATTCGGCTAGTGAGATTGTAGCTCGACAGTTAGCCCCCGCCACAGATAAACCTAGCAATTTCGGGCAAATTACCAACGGAGAACGCCTCCGCAGAGGCTTGCGCCTTCTCCCGCCAACTAGGAGATCCAGTGCCTGTGAAGTATTCTCAACTTATTCTCTCATCACCGGCCTAACAATGAAAATACCCTTATAGTGAAACCTCGGGCGTCTTGTGTTCCTCTCGAAGATGGCCCGGGAACGCTGGAAATAAGGAAAGCGTCGGATAATGCAATACTGGGCTACCTCAGACGCATATACAGCTCTGAAAACAACTTCGTCGTAGGAAGTCTGAACGACGCCCTGGCCGTCCAATTTGCACCGCCCGACGCTACCACCGGGCTCAGGGAGATGCGTTCCCTGAGCGGCCCTGACCCTGTTTGGTTCCGCGTTGGTGCTGTTACCTCCCTGGTCACCAATACACTCGGTCCCGGTAAATCTGAGTACGATATGCTCCCTTCTCAGTCATCAATTTCTTGCGATTTATTATTGGATTCGCAGTTATGCGGTCCTCACCTCAATGGATTACAGTAAGTCTTCGAACTGGCAGTCATCACACATCAATGCTCATACATTTTGCTCAGCGGGTGTCAACGCCCCACCGTCCGAAGTAGGCCATTCCATGTATGATTCAGGACACTATGGTCCTGGTGAGTCCACGATATGGCGTCTCGACACTTGCTCTGGGTACATCAGCGCGCAGTGGACCAACTTCGATGCCAGTAAGTCAGTTCACTATCATATGTGCCATAAGGACCCGCCCCAAAGGCTGAAATTCTTGACCAAATCATGACAGCTCAAGTGGCAATCTCCTTCCTCTACGACACTACTTCCGGCGATGTGATTCTCACAGGCGATGTTGCTGCGTACCAGGCGGCCCGCGCTACTGGGACCACGTATGCTGTGGTATGTACCTTGTCAATGTCTTACGTTTTATAGAGCTCACTAGCTGGACCAATTGCAGACGATCCGTTTTGCCGCTGGCGGTTTTCAATGAACTGGCTCATTGCAGCAGCTCGAGGGATGATTCAGACGCATTCATCCGTACAGAGAGCCGCATGCATGTCATACTAGTACATTTCATTGGAATCATTGAAGGGCCAGTCGACGTTTCTCGAAGACCTATGCTGCAGTCTTATTGTCGCTCGAACACGGGACGATGGATTCAACAATATTGGTCTCATAGTTAGTAACAGGTATGGTCTCGGCATGAGTCGATGTATGTACAACGTCAAGATTCTATAGCGAGAAGACAAACTCTATGGTTCAAGTGAGATGCTAAGGTGGAATATGTTCATAGCAATCGACGACGTGGACCAGTTAAAGTCCCATCCAAACTCCGTCAACCGACGACAGACGTATCAGGCCGCAACACAGGAAGTCGATGAAGCACCGCAATCGACGACCATCCATCCGGGCACAGTTGACCGGGCTCGATACAGCTCGAAAAACATCTTCGAGGCGCGCCCATCTGTGCACCTAAAGATACTTCATCTCCTAGCGATCTACGGGTTTGATTCGCGCATGATCGATGTCGTCGGGGATCTCAATTAAAATCAACTTCGACAAGCTAGGAAGGGGGAGAGGGGCGACGAAAGAGCAGTCGATGAGGACGAGCGTCTGAGGGTGAAACCATTTCAGGATGAACTCTATCGAAGGCTGGCTGGTTCGCTTGACGACAACACGGGGTAGGGAGAGGGGATAGACAAGATCGTTCTTGGCTGCCAATGTTTCAACACCAGGGTCAAGATTTTCGAAGGCCAATGTTTTGAGATGCCTGAAGGAGGGTAGGATGTCGGCGAGAAGGTGATGTACAAGTTCATCGGAGAATCCGTCTACACGAGATGTGAGGTTGTTGACCCCCATCTCCTCAAGCATCGGCATGTTGGTGAAAGCGTCCCCAACCCCCGAGCCTGGCATTCGCGACTTCGACAATCGAAGCATCGCGAGCAAGTTCCTTCCATCAACGAACAAACTCGTCAACGCGCGACTTATTGGAAAGAGTGTGGAGATGGGGAGAGGTATGGGGCTTGGGTGGGGTGAAAGAATCGCGTCGTCGATGTTGAAGTTCATAATGAGTTTCGTCAACCTCGGTAGCTGGCAGAAATCTCCATCCTCTGACTGGAGTAAGCTCAACGCGCGGGGAAGAGACGATGCCTGATTCGTTTCCACCATCAAGACCTCGACCCTCTCGAAGTGACTACTACAACCGTTCAACGCCGCCTCAACCAACTCGGCTTCCTCAAAGTCGAGCGACTGAGGAATGGAGCGCCTCCGACAGAGATACAAATGGATGTTCAATGGGTATGACCGCTGCAGGTACGTTTGCAAACGTAGTTGTTGAAGCTCGTGCGTGTGGTCAGGTGCGTCGACGAAGTACCTGATCCGTGTCCACAACGATGGCGTACTGATGTATACGTTGCGCCACATTCGGGAGACACAACCGAGGTACTGTCCTGATGGAAATTCACCCTCTACACGGTGCGAGAGGTAGGCTTGGAGATCGTGCAGATGATCGACATTGAGATCCATCGCGTACTCGAGAATGAGTAAAAAGGTATCGTGATCGAGTTTTTCGATGGGGCTCGAAGGTGCGAAACCGGTCAGGGGAGGACCTGGACGGCCCTTCGATGATGACTGGTGGGGCGATTTCGACAACATCTTTCTCAGGTTAGGGGAGTGGCTGAGACAAACGATGTGGGCCGCGCCTGTGTTGGGGAGCTAATTCAGCGGGAAGGTCGAGGATGAGCGGTGCGCAGACAGTAGACTCAAATCAATTGGGGGAAGGAAAGAATGGGCGGGGAGACCCAGAGATTTTTTGGGGCCCAGTTTTTCACCTCAAAGCAATCCCCCATACCCTTCAATGCGGCGTGTCCCGCTGTCAAAGAGTGCTAGCCCATATCAGGTAGGCCGGTGGTCTCTAAAAGGACTATAAAATTGTCTAGAGTTGCCATGAGGAGCGTTATGAGGTAAGAGCAATATCCTGAGATGTGAAGTCTTCGACTTATGATCTACAAGATACAGCGTCGACATCGGCTCAAATCGCGTACGCTCACTCACCTGGCTTGAAAAAATGGATTGCAGTCGACTGCTCCGAAGGTTACCATGATCGAAAGTGATTAGACGGTAATGACTGCCTGCAGGCAGTGGGTACACGTAAAAACTCTGATCTCCAATTTGCAATATTGAGAGCGCATATCGTCGAGTCATGCTTTGACATGGTGGCGGCTGTGAGTACTTTTAGATCTGATGCAAATGGCAGAAGCAGACTCTATTGATCTCAGGCGAATATCACCAGTGTATCCCTTTGTATGTCCCGTTCTAACGCTTCCCCTTTCTCCACCTTCGTGCAACTCACAGAGTATCAGGTGGTCTATACCATCCCCGAGAGTCCTCCACCCGCACCAACGGAGGTTTGGTGCGATAAATGGATGTCAGATACATATAGGAACTTGTCAAAGCGCGCCTGAGCACGGAGAACGATTCGGCTTCAGAGCTCCCGATCTAGTGTATCGACGGTTCACAGACTCAAGTCTTGTGTTCATTCCAGTTAAGGCTTTGGTTGCGATATCTAGCAGACACATAGAAACCTTAGCAGCGGCCAGCGTATGAGCCACAAACGTTTTTGAGTGCTGAACTGTCCCCTGCTTCAAGACCGACACGGGTTGTGCATAATGATAGTCTATTACGAGCCATACCAATTTGGAGGTAAGTAAGTATTACAAGAAATTCAAGAACGACAAAGAATGGATCCAGATATTGCGTACTATGAGATGAATGTCCATTATTCAGAGCGATTTCCAATTAGTATTAGTACCCGTCGTTTACCCAAACAATCAGTACCTTCCTCCCAACATTCCCCTTTGTTCAGTACTAGGCCCGCTATACCCCGACTCCGTAGACCCGCTCGTCATCGAATCTCTAAAAGGATCCAACGCATCATCCTTACTCTCGATGATGCTCACTGTGGAACCTCGATCTCCGTACCCCTCTCCAGACGACGACATGGACTGTGTTGGGTACCCATCGCTCGAGATGAACCCAGTACCGTGATCGCTGGGACCCACAGGTACGTAACCGCCTTCGGTGGTACTGCTGACTGGCCGCTTTCGACGCCGACGTTCGGATTCGGTGCTGGTACTGGCGATGGTGGGGACGCGGTCCCAGCTTCGTGTTGGGTAGTGGTGGCTGGGAATCGTTCGCCCTTTCAAAGCGCGTTGAACGGTCCCGTCGATGGAGGGTGTGGCGAGGGTACCTCGGCTCATCATCATCGAGACGGTGCCGACTTCGGAAGCCGTGTCTCCCGAGCTGGAGGCAGAAGAGGAGGCGGGGGGAGCGGGGTCGGAGCGGGAGCCGTGGGAGAGGGGTAGGCGTTTGAAGTAAATGAGGGCGATGAATGCGATGAGAGAGATAAGTAGGAGGGCGTTGATGATGAGGAGGACGATGGTGGCGACAGCGAAACTTTTCAATCCGTCGGTTTCCGAGTAGATCCAGACATGACTGTTGGGGCCATCGTAGTCTTGCTGATTGGGGTAATGGGGCGGGAAGGATGTTGCTGACGCACGATTGTTGAAGCCGAAAGACGAGGTGGTCATGATGGGGATGGAAGAGTTGAAGATGGTATTCTCAGGGAAGTCGGAGGGCTCCAGGGTACGAGTAGCGCCTCGCTGTGACATAGCAGGCGAATCAGGTTCATCGACCGCGAGATACGTGAAAGAGAAGCCACACATACGAATTGACGAGGTTCTACTCCTGCGACATACGAGAATTGGGAAAGCAGAACGCACAAGACAGGAGTCGTCGCCAGCAACATTTTACCCAAGCCTCTCTCCATCAATTTGCCTTTGCGTCGGCACAGCAGGCCCGACACACAGGAGCGCCAGGTTCAAGCCGAAACTTTGGATTTTAGACGGTGTGAGTAGTACCCTCCAACGACTCAGACGCTGGAGAAACTGGAGGTGATGAGCGGAAAGATGAGAGCTGTAAATCAGGGTGCACTGCCGGCCGCAGCAACCATTCCTCCCGGTACGTGAGACACACAACGTGATGCGGACACAATTGGTCCCGCTCCAAACCGCCGATCATCGGGTCCGAACACCACCCGCGACGGATGAAGAAAAGAGGATGAAAGATGGTTTTATATTTCTATCTACCTCACACCAGTGCCACGTCCACTATTGCTCTCTAGAGCTACCGAAACACCGCTACTACTCCTGATCATGCTCGTATCTGTCTCCGCCATACTGGACTGCAGGGAGCGTCTCGTTGGGTCCCTGGCATCCGTGTCAGCTAGACTAGCATCCTCAGACTCTTCCTCTACCCGAGAAACCCGTTGTCTCCTCCTCCTCTCAGACTCTGTACTCGTACTCGCAATCGTCGTGACCTGATCCCAGCTCCTCCTCGCGTAATGATGGCTAGGAATTTGCTTCCCAGCCAGAGCGCGTGGTACCGTCCCACTAAGGCTCGGCGTCGCCCACGTCGCTTTCGATTGTCGTTTGTTGGGTATTAGGCTTGCGGAGGACGAAGAGAAGGCGGAGGAAGGCGCATAGGTGGGTTTTTGTCCGTGGAAGTGCTTGAAGTAAATGTAGATGGCGAATCCGAGTGCTGCGGAGAGGAGGAGACCGTTGATCACTAACAGCACGATAGCTGCCAGGCCGAACCTTTTCAAGTCTTGCATTCGGGCGTAGACGTCAGAGTTGTTGGGGTAGATGATGAATGAAGCCGTGGGATCTGCGAATTCCGCACCGTCGACTGTTCCACTCGCACTTGGGAACGATGAGCCCGTGATGGTCAACGTCTGTCCCCTGGATGTCGCGATAAGGGTGGTGTTTTGATCGATGAAGGTGGTGCTGCTGCTGGTGGTACCACTAGGGGAGGAAATCGAAGTACTTGTGCTGGTCGTCGTCGTTGTATTGAGATCAGCACTCCGTGTTGGGTCTGACGATGGAGGGGGAGGGAAGAATGTTTCTCTGGTGCGAGTGGTGGTGGTGCTTATCTCTGTGATTGTTGGAGAACCAACGAAAATGGTCGAAGAAGCCGGAGGTGGGGTTTCCTTCGAGGTGTTGGTTCAACGCTCATGCTCCGTCAGGAAGGTGACGGCGAAGCAACACTACTCACCGTGAACTGCCGTCCAGCAAGCGTCAGCCCTACGGGCTCTGAATCTTGTGTTTTGAGGTCTTCGAGGTACGTCGCATTTGGGATGGCCTCTTGACGTCTATGATTCTCGTCCGCAGTCGCGAGACATGTTTGGGTGTAGAGGATGAGATATAGTAGAGCAAGCGGCGTCCGATTGGAGTGAATGGTCCTCATGGAGGAACGCTGTACCACCGTACGACTATAGCTGTAGACGGAGAAAGCAATGAACGGCCTCGAGCGCCCAGGATGAACGAGAGAGTACGAGGCAGTCGCTCTGGGAAAAAGTAGGTGGTTGGTTGTAGCGTCGACTCTATCGAGCGGTGACTTGACTTGAAAGAATGTGGGGGCTTGGTGTTTCAACGAGCGCGAGCGGTAAGGGCGTAGCCTCCCCAAGAAAGCGTTAGCCAGCACACAAGCAGACGAAGCAAGAGAGTAGAAGACACGATGATGGAGGAGGGAGAGAAAACAGTGTGGTGATGATGGGTGAGACGGTGGAACTAGCGTTAACAAGGACGTTGTGACATCAATCAACCGACCACCTTCTCCCCATCAATCACCCGGTGTCTAACTGGGGTTTCGGCGTTGATGATCTAGGCTCTCGAGGAGAGGTTGCCAGATACGCCGTTCCCACTGTTACCAGCGCTTGGCAATCTAACATCCGGGCTAGCGCCAATAACATCTCGTCTCAGCCTCCGTCGTGCATTCTCTCAGCCAAGGGAAAGAAGAAGTCGGGTTGAATTATCGAACAACAAGCGATTCAAGTATCCACGATTCTTGGTTTTACTACCTATCGCCGTCACTGCTGTATCGGCTATACGACGACATTGTCTTTCTCGACTTCCTCGACCGGTCTCCAGATTTTGGCCTCATCATTTGCTCTCTTCCTCCTGCGCTAGGACCTCCACTGGTACCACTAACTCGGTCCGAGTAATACGGCAACTGAGTCGAAGTTAACGTCTGCCTCGTCGGATCCAACACCACTCGCTCCTCCGTCCGACACGACCGTATGTGACTGAGATGCAGGTCGGTAGATAGGTGATGTATCCAAGTTATCTACGGGGCTTTGTGACAAGTTTTGAAAGGTCAGATCGATAGTGAACGCACAAGCCAAAGAGGAGAAGAAGTGGGTACTGCGTTAGTCGGAATCACAAATGAGACAAGAAACGCTGAAACCATGGACCCTTGGTGTGCGGGACTCAGAGAGGAGGCGAGAAAATGAAAATAAATAGTTATTGAGCCCTAAATATGAGGGATGAAATCGGACCACTCAATGGATATATGGCCAGAGGCAGGAACTTCGGACAGTCCCCAAAATGCTACAACGACGAGGGTGACACGAGCTGTAACATACAGCATAATTGCAAAGGAGCTGGATAATACGAGCACGCGAACGATAATAGACGGCATTCGGTGTATCCACTGGCTACGACCAGTCAATATCCCTCCCGCGGCGGGGATTGCCATGGTCAGCGGCGAGAAGGTGAGATACATAGAGCAAACCCTCCAAAGGGCACTCGCTACTGGGGTAGGGAAGGGAAATGAAAAAACAATGCAGTGGATAGCGCCGAAGAGTGAAGCAAAAAGGCTAACAGTGAGGGCCGCGAGGTAATACAATCGCCTTTGGGAGAGGAAAGGCATAAAGGCAAAGTAGTCTGGGAGCTGCGTTTCTGGCGTTTCGGGCAAAGTCCCCGGTCTGAGCCCACCCGCAAGTCGCAGGACGGGCACAATGAGGAACCGATTCAGTGGTAAAGCAACTATCAGGACGGCGCATTGAGCATGTGAGTTGGAGGAATGCACTAACAATAGGACTTACCTGCGCGCCACCATTGATCAAAGCTTGCTGTACGCAAGAACGACCTGCATCGACGCCATACCGACATACACCCACTCCATGCTTTTTCAACCCGCGGAAATCGTCCAGGTCGCTGCCTGACAGCCTGAACCTCCTGATTAAATTGTGATCCTCCATCAGGACCTAGGGAGATTTCATATGTCTCCCCTTCTTCTTCCGTCCCATTGAGAGTGAGGATGTCGTCAGGAGGTATGAGAACCGTCCTCTTGGCGGCGGAGCCTTCTGGTTCCGGTGGAAGGTAAACATCAATCACGAAAGGAAATTGAACGTCCAAAGGCTTATACCACCAAAAGAAGTACATGACTCCATTCAGAGCGGTATAGGCCAGGGTGACGACTTCGAGTTCCGTGATGGCGAGCTTTTGTATCGCACGGGCCAAGCATTGCCCCGTGAACCATGCCGTTTGAACCAGAACGACTAATTTGGCCAAACCGTCACTCTTGCTTTTGTCTTGAATCTCCTCCTTGACTATAAACTCGTGTATGATTCGAAGCTTCTCATATCCAGCCCGTTGTATCTTCGTTTGGATGACCCGAGAGGGACTCATGGAGCTGTTCACAATAGGACAAAATGGTGGGGATCCCTCGTGAAATTCGCGAATTCCAAGGTAAGGATATTCGTACTCTCCATTGTGATGGAGTAGAAATCCTCCCATCTGGAGGAAATGACCCTCCACGATAGTCCACCCGTGTTCTTGGAGCAGAATCAGCTTTCAATTATGTTCCATCTTCAAACAGAATGACTGTGACGGACCCATCTTTTTGGCGATCTCACGCGCCCCGAACCACTGGTTGCACGCGTGCATCATAACGACTTCGGGCATGATCAGAGCCCAAGTAAATAGTGTAATCTTGGCGCGAAGAACCTGCCACTGCGTAGGGCGTCGTCCGCAGATGTTTGGGTGCACCGTGAACCAGGTGCATAGCAGGATTGTCGATAAACAGCTCGTGACGATCGCTGCTGTGGATCGGTAGTTGGTAGTGAAGATATATTCGACGCCGTTGGACGCTTTGTTCACCTCGATTGCCGACAAATTGGCACAGAGCTGATCTTGGACTGTGGATGCGCGACTATGGAGGGATTTGAGGGCGAGGAGGGAGAGTGCCATGGTGGGCGTGAGCGAAGAGAGGGGAGCGTGAACAGTATATGAGTTGATTTGGTTCTTCCTATATGAGCACTTCAATACACAGCACACGTCGTATGTCGAGAATAACGTTCACCTTCCTTCGTGCTGTGAACTTCTATTTCTTTAACTAGATTCCTATCTTATCAGAGTCTGGGAAAACATAGCCACTGATGTTGCCGACAGCCGCATTGCAACATCAGCCGCTCTTGCTGGAACGGTGACGATATACCAGAGATACCGCCTCGATTCGCTCTGTTTTCTTCGATAGTGTCTCTTGCATTCTGGCACAAACGCACAGACTTGAAGATTGACGTCCTCAAGCTATCAGATGAACCTCTTCCTATCACAGGTTTCTACACGGCAGGGAAGAGTATGACAGCACGAGAGATGGGGAAGGAGCTCGCCAACTTTAGCGCTAGTGGAGGATGGAGAGAGCGCGTCAGGCTCAACTTCAACGTCAAATACCATCACCGCTACAGGATCGTTCAAGAATCTCAACACGATTGAAGAGTTCAAGTCGGAGGATAAGACCAAGCATTCAACGACGAAGCCCAGAAGGTGAGTGGTTCTTGTTATGTTCTCACGTCGTTCTCGTCGAACTGAGCCGCAGCTTAGCGTTCGAACTAACGCGATTCTTCTTGATCACGTTCGCTGATTTGAAGAAGTATAAGTACTACTACTGGTTCGCGTTCCCCGCCTTCGTGTCGAAACCCGCCTGGGATATTGGAGAGGCTGGATGGAAGGACGCAATTGCTGTGCTCTAGGGAGACGATGTGCGTCTGAGCTTTCTTCAAGCTCAAATCAGCTGTTTACATGACGTTTCCTAACTAGCTCTATTCAATTAACTCCCATATTTGTTCTGAAGACCCCTTACCCGCGTTCTTCCTCGTCAAACACTTGGGATCGTCGGTATCGGTGGCCAAGGTGGGAGGATATTTCCAAGGAGTTCCGGTGCGAGAGGTGAGTCATACTGGGATACGTTATTTTCCACCCTTCCTTGACCTTACCACCCTGAAAGCGCGTCGTCTGCTTTATCGACCCCTCTGCTGACCCTTCAAACCCTGGCTGGCCGCTCCGCAACCTCCGTGCATCGCACCCAAAGGGACCACCTCAGTCGTCGACTCGTCGTACTGCGATGCCGTGATACCGAGATTCTCACCAAATACACCGAGTGCTGTGGGTTGGGAACGGAATCCTCAAGGGAAGTTGGGTGCTAGGTTGGCAGATTTGGCGCCGTTGATGGATCCTACAAGGTGCGTACTGCAGAGACCCTTTCATTCGCTTTCGATACGTCCTTGTATAAGTTGGTGGTTGACGACGTGCTTTAGACTCGCTGCTCAGGCCGTTGATCTCAACCTGAAACTCATGCAATGCCAACGGATCCTCCCTCAACTCGAGTCTCGACCTCGAGAAGGTATCGAACGCAAGGTGTCTGTTGTTGGGGGCTGGGACGTCGGCATGTTACATCGCACGGGCGCTCGTGGTTAGTCTGTACTTTGTTTCTGTATTGTGGGTCTCCTCAACTGAAGCGTCTGCGTGCACAGGGCTGGGGTGTTCGAACCATCACCGTTGTCGACTCTGCGCGTGTCTCCTTCTCGAACCCCGTTCGCCAACGTTTATTCAAATTCGAAGTAGTCATCTTTCATGCCCAGGACCACTCGAAATGAAGTCGCTTTATAGAATTCATGCACCTCCGAGCGCACCGAACGCCGAACTGTAAACCCAGTCGTATGCTGAGCAGGGAGGGAGTGTACTCGGTGTCGTACCTCTTAGAATTCGAGGTTTCTTAACCCAGTTTATGAGCATGCAGCTGGCCGGGAGCGGATATAATAGATGTACTGGGTGCAGCGAAGCGGTGAGTTCCATTATCCCTATTCTACGACCCCGGTTGCTAATTGAGGTCGATCAAGTCCCTCAAGTGTACGAAAAAGACGGCTTCGATATCTTGCTGAAAGTCTTCAACGATCAGAAATACCTGGAAGAAGGTTGGATAGGCTCAAGAGGGCGAAGCCGCACTGGAAACCGTTGATTGGGACGAAAACGACGGTGGTGAGGACGATTTTTCATGTATCGCGTCGTCAACCAACCCTTTCGACGCATATAGAGATGGTGCAGAGGAAGATCGAGGGAAGTCTCGCTCGAGCAAGTCAAACGAGGAGATGAAACTTGAAAGCGTTAAAGTGGGATGGGGTGGTCTATTTCCGAAGATTTCTCGAGTGTATGTACTTCTGGCAAGACTGTTACAATGATTGCGACTGCGACGACGATGCGATACATGAATGCTGCAGGGTTTCATCGGGCAAAGATTGATAGCGGGGCTCACGATACATGGCTCGTGTCGGCGAATCAGTTCACCACATCCTCCCGGCGATTGCACGCGCCCATTCTAACATACCTTGATCGATTCGGGTGTGATTTGGAGTTGAGACAACGCTCGTAGCGTTACGTACTATGGAATATGTCGGGAGGTGTGTTGCATGGAGCTTCTCGTGGTCGAGTCTGTTCAGATGGCCGCTTTGTAGTGCTCGTTCTCTTTTCTTGAGGTTTTCGTTTCCTGAATCTATCGGGCAGCGTTCTATGGAGTTATCGAACCTTTGTCGATCCTCCCTTACTGCGTCGAACTCATGCTTCGACAAAATACCGTGTGTCCTCCTCCTTTCTCCCCAGCTACAACTACTGACTTGATTTCATTTTGTTTATCCAGTCCGTCCTCTTTGGATTCTCAATTCTCCGAGGCTCCGAATGTTCCACCTAGCACTTCTTACGAGCCACCCGAGAGCCGAACTTACCAGAAAGACGAGCGTGTATCCGATGGTGTTCAAATTCGAATTTGTGAGAATGGGGAGTTAACCAGCAAGAAACGGACAATCTTTACTGTCCACGCATTCATTGGTTGGCCGATAGAAAGACAGAAAGACAGACATACGTACGTACGTATTTTAAAATCATCTGGGTAGCCTACGAGCGTGACGTCCAGAAACAAAGAATAACATACACTCAACACTACAGCTAAACAACCGTCTGTCGATCTGTCTTCTTTATTCTAACCCATACTACCGACGCCCACTTCGATGACGATCAGTCCCCTCCCGATTCCCAAACGAACAAACGACTCATAATCCTTTCGTCAGAGTCGAATTGGGATTCGTAGTATTGGTAGCGGGGGAGCTAGAGGATGAAGTGAAGGGCAACCCCTGCTTCAACACCGTGCTAAGATACGGAAGGAGGGCATGCGAGCCTGCTATCGCTTTCCGTACCGGTTCCGAAAACAGCGTAAGAGTCGCGATCGCCGTCAACGCAGCCGATACCGTCGTCGGTCGTTCATTCAATCGGTCAATCAAGAATCGGATTTCATCGAGGGAAAACCAAAAGCACGAAAGAAAGAACGAGAAAAGAAGAACGAAACACAAACACGCACCTCCCTCGACCTCGTCACACCCTCACTCTCACTCTAATCCCACCTCACGCCAACCCCTCCTGCGCCGCTTGCGGAGGCGTTATAGTCTTCACGATACGCGCTAGCGTATATAAACAACCTCGCTCAAACGCTAGTTGGCAGAGGGGTTTGTCGTCGGTTGTTAGGTGGTCTATCGAATCGGCAGTTGGAGTTAAGTACCGGCGACGACGAAAGGAAATGAAAGTGAGTAAAGGATTCACGCACACAAAACGAAACTGGGTTTGACTCTCCGTTGGACGTCTCCCAACCCTTCAGCCCCGACGACCCGGTTGACCATGTTGACCACAGCCCGAATACACGCGTCGTCTAGCGGTAGCGATGCGTAGAGGCTCTGCGAGTAGTTGAGCGTCGGTATGTGGGCGAGAGAGGACGGCGGAGGGAGGTGAGTGGATGCGATTGCGCGTATGACGTGGGCCGCACTTTGTTGCGTCGAGTCGTAGGGTCGAAGGGGGGGCACGAACGAACGAGTGGTTGTTTTGTTGGATCGAAACGACGAATTCGGAACGAAGTGGGATGGAAGCAACCAGGAAGGTAAGTATTTGGGGTTAGGGTTAGGGTTAGGGTTAGGGTTAGGGTTAGGGTTAGGGTTAGGGTTAGGGGTAGGGTTAGGGTTAGGGTTAGGGTTAGGGTTA
>JAMZDL010000124.1:0-89805 GCA_027579765.1 Candolleomyces efflorescens
AATGAGAGTATTCTCTGCAAATTCCAAAATACTCTCATTAGATCTGTGTTTTGCAAAAATATGACGTTAGCGACTGCTCCCCTTCCCACCATCGGCTGAGCTTGCAATTCAGGGTATGGCGGGGCCGAAAAGCCCATTCGTTACCAGCAGGCAAGGGAAGGTTCCCATAACGTAGGATATGGTCAATGTGGGTCTCCCGTCTGCCTGTTCATTGAATCAAGCCCGATGCATCGTCCACAGACCAGACCTGGGGCGGGGGCTATCCTGTCCCTTCGAACGGTCGCCAACCAAGCGGAGCCCACCACGTTCAATGTGAGATATCAGTGCTATATCATTTTAAGCAGGACCTAATCCGAGCTGCATCTTTAGACTTCAATGAACCTACGGTTATGAGCGACCCTCAATATCCGGAGTCCGTAAACTCACCAAGCACGGTGAGGCCGAGCGCGTCCCAGCTGGGTCGGACACCCCATTCTCGTAGAGCCAGGGATTCTGGCACCCATTTGACCTCTCCTCCTCCCAGGATCGACACTGTGCCTCCCTCATCTGCAGCGAGCTCTGAGGGAATAAGATCGCCACCAATCAGCCCCGATAGTTCTCAGTCTTTAAACTGCGAAGACAACCGGTACCATACTGCTCCCACAAGCGCTGTTAACGCGCACCCACCTCCTGAAAGTCGAGGCGGATCGGGAGCGTACACCAAGAGAGGCGGGAAAAAGGTCGAAAGCTGGCCTAGTGGCAGCGTTAGTGATGGGATGCAAAATCTCAGTCTCGATGAAAAGGCTAATCACCAAAGATCTGAGCCCCCTTCGTCACCCCCGACTCCGCCCTACTCAACCCATCCTATTAACCCTCGTAATAAGCCGACGCTGGGCTCCAAGAATCCGCTCAGAGACCGTGTGTAGCTCAATCGGCGGTAGACCACCGTCCGACTGGTGGGGCCATCTATCTCTGCACAGTGCCCCTCTTCCTATGCTAAGACCCGGGGCTCCTATACTTCTTCCTGCCTTGCTGATACCAACGTATGACTATGCTTCCATGATTTCTCGGATATCGAGTCTTTTTTTTCATTGTGCTATTTGATCTGATCATTGTTAGAGACGAACTATTCCCGAGAATTCGTCAGTTTGATATCTCTGGTTCACCTTCTTAGGTGCTCCATTGGATGCTTAGACCTTTCCATGTAAAATTGCCGCACATAATTTCCCTCCCGTTTTTACTTACCCAGCCAAGCCTTTGAGAGTCGCTCTCCCTCTGATCAGCTCCTGCGTCATTGTCGGAAGCACTTGAATCGGCGCCAAGCGAACACTGGCCAGGCAAGGAGTTTGACAGGAATTATTCTACCACAGAGTCCGACTGAAGGAACCTTCCGACTGTCTGGCTCTCGAGCGTCTAATCCTACACCACCTGACATCTTTCGTCACAGCCACGATGAAGCTGGGCATAGGGCTGTTTCCAACGTGTATTGCACTTCTTGTCCGATCTGGTAGGTTGGAAACGACATCAAACATAGCAGAGCCTTGAGCGTCGTCTCCCTTCACGTGAACTTGAGCTGTGCCTTCTGCTCATAAGGCTCTGGACTAAGTGCACCGGCGTAGAGGAAGGGTAAAGTACTACCTTTTGTCCTCGTAGACGGTGAAGCTGGCTCTTCAACACATCTTTTGCTGGACTCTCCGGGGCTCCGCCAGCTGGATCTCGACGAAGCTATCACATCTGAGATTCGAATGAGAGTTCAGGCATGTGTGTGTGTCACGGGAGAATGCGGTGCCCATGCTGTTGCATATATATATAAACATCCTCAATTCTCGCCCTCGAGCCTTCCGTCCGCATTCCAGTCACAATCGACTCATTCTTGACGATGTCGTCTTCTTCCCATCCCGGTATCCCAGGACCCAGCATGTCGTTCTTCCAAAACGCACGCGACTTCAGAATGGGAAAGGTTCAGGTAAATAATATTGAAGGCAACTACACCGACCGGCGTTCGTACAGAACTGTCAATGACTACTCTACCAACAACTCTACTGTATACCATCAAGAGAATTCTAGAGGACCGATCTACAATGGCAATATCAATGGAGGCGTCAACACGTTCACCGGAGGAAGCGTATCATATGGGTTCGGGAGATCTTACTCATCTCCATCCCACGGGCCGTCTCAAAAGAAGAAGAAGAGTCAGTAGATTTCTCCTTCTCATCCGACCCGTCGACTGATACTTCTCTACAGAGAGCACGCGCCCACCTGGAACCTACTATCAACAGAATGCCCAGGGTCCCCTCTATAACGGCGACATTGAAGGCGGCGTCAACTCATTCCATAATACGACCGTGAATTACCACGGCCAGGAGTCAAACTCGGATTCAGATGGATACGATTCGTACGAAAGGAACGATGATCCTAGCTATTTCCAAGAGAAACCCTGGTCGCCTCACGGCGGAGCCCACAGGAATCGTGAGTCTATCACCGAACTAATCGGACCAAAACCGAGATGTAACCCCATCCTCGCAGACCGACCCCCAGGTGGCAGCCCCTACGGCGGCCAAGGTGGCTTCCATCCTCAAGGTAGCAGCCAATGTAAGCGAGTTGGATCGTAAACGATCTCCCAATCTGACTATGTCGCTAGACTTCGAAGGGCAAATGGTGGTGGATGATCCCGTCGAATACCCCTCCCCTTCGTCAGAGGATGCTTCTCAGTACCCTGAGTCATACAACCCGCCGAGAAATGTTGGATCGAGTGCTTCGCGGAGGGCACCTTCCTTTCCTGAATCACGCAGAGCTGGAACATGGGCTCCGAGTTCACACGTCAATTCACCTCCCCCAACAGTCTACGCCGTGCCTCCCTCCGCTCCCGCCAGTTCCCGCGGTATGAGGTCGCCACAGTCCGATGCCTCTCGTCTTGCCCCAATCAATGAGGGCCGGCGGAGCGTCTCTCCAAGCTTTGCCAATGCATACCCGTCCCCCGCCCCAAGTCAAGAAGAGCGCCCTTTCTTCGCACAACGGACCAAAAGCAAAAAGGTCGACGTCAGCGACGAGCTGCAGAATCTGAGTCTTGACGATCAGGTTGAACAGACCCAGAGTCCCACTCAATTCCCTCTCACTCCGCCGGAGTCGGCTCCACAAACGCCTTTCCCTCCCTCCCTCGGTTCTAAGAATCCGTTCAGAGCTCATCTGGCAGCTCAACAAGCGCACGATCGCCGTCAAACCTTCAACTGAGATGGTCATATCTTATGCTGATCAGCAAGTGCTTCAATTCCGTTCAGGAATCTCCAACTGTGCTCCCGCCGTGGTCCTCGTTTAGATCTACTAGTATGAATATCTTTCATAGATTCCATCATCTCTATATGCCTTTCGTTCGACACCGCTATGTATCCGTCTACACGAGCCTGAATGATGATTGACTGCCAATTACGACGAATTGATTGGAAATGAAAATCGCCAGCTAACATGACAACTGCGAACAGTTTAATGTAATTCGGCTATTGGATGACTTGTATCGCGATTCTAGCATCTCAAGAACATACCTATGGTGTTCACTCTGGAACTTTGGCTGTTCGGTCCCTCACCCTTCCTTAAATCTCGAAATTTGAGCGCTCACGCTCAGTATCGCTGACATCAGTGGGCGGCTTCTTTCAGTTGGCAAATGTACAGCCTTCCATTGAGGCGCGATAGAGCGGCAGGAATGAGTTTTTAAGCGGGACTAGAGCAATGAATTCAATCGAAAACAGTGTGGTGAACGTACAAGAAGGATGGAATTTGAGAAATCCTGAAGTCAAAGTGAGACGTACAATTGCTTCAATATGCCTTCACAGCTTTGTTGAGAAATTAATTTGCCAGTGAGCACATCCCCAGAAGCCGCAGAATAATACAAAAGAGCAAAAGAAAAGAACGACGGGACTTGGCGTTTTCAATGGACCGGCAAAGTGGCCGTGACCTCCTTCCAATTCTGCAACGTGGGTTCCCGTTCTACCCATAGGTTGCGGCGCTCCTTCTTGGAGTATGTGTCCTCTCCCTCCTCCTCGTCTTTGATAATAATTCTCTCCACTAAAAATCCAGTCCCCAACCTCCCACAAACCTCGGAAGCCTGCACGAGCACATCCAATTCGTCCATGGTCTCTTGCTTGGCGATCAAGACCACCTTTTTCAGCCCATTTTCTGGAGGGCTAGAATTCAACCGGTGTTGAACGAACTCCGTGAAAAGTGTAGCGTTCAAAGGATCGTTTAATCCAGGGTCGTGAAGCCTAAAATCAGGCTGGAACTCCAAAATGAGAGAGCGGAGCTTGACGAGGTGACTGTTCTCGGGGTATAGAACACTCAACTCCCCAAATAATTCTTCATATCCTTCGTAATCCATCGGCACCGAAAGTTCCAGAGTCGTAATATTCTTAGCAGCCTTGAACCAGCGTATGAGTGAGAAAAGGGTCATCCCCATATCGGACCTGATGGAAAGTTGATCGAGCTTCTGGAAAGTCGATACCTTCGCAAGGAAACGCTGCGCAGATTGGGGAGTCCACTCTCCAGTCGAGAAGTCCAGCTCCTCAGCTTTGACTCGAAGACTCGTAAGATTGGGGAAGGTGAACCGGTCAAAAAACGGGGGATATCCTGCTAAACCATGATAGTAATATAGAACCAAAGCCTCCATCTTTTCCAAGCGATGGGAAGGAGGGCTGGAGACTTCAGGAATCCCGAGGTCATCTTCGCGGAGAGGAATGTGAAGGAACCGCAACTGGGTGCATTGAGGGAGAATGTGTGTGAAGAAAGCTGTGGCCCCATTCTCGCAGAAGCCCAATCCCAGGAAGAGGTGTGTAAGCTGGGAAAGGTGTGGGAGGATGATGTTCAGATTCATGTTTCGGTCCAAAGACCAAGGGCTGATCGCAAGGTAGTGTAAGGAAGGAGAATGTTGAAATGACACCAAGGGTTTCCCCCATTTCTGCCACTCGTGATTCCCATCCATCTCTAGACACAGTCTCTCTAGACGCGGGAAGAACGCGGGGGAAACGGCCTCTATGTGCTCGATCGGGACTCTAATGAGAGTAAGCCTAGTGAGCGAGCTGGCCAACGGGAGGGCGAGCATGGCCATGGCGTTGGGACTGGCGATAGCTTGCTGGGCGTTGCTACTGACTCGATGATGGAATATTTGAAGATTAAGCTCGCGAGCTTTCACTCGTTCGATAAGCTGGCACATGCTCCCTAAGATAGCATGCTTAAACTTCTTGTCGGAAAGCTGGACTTGGATCCATTTCCAAAGCCCAGGGCTCTCGAAGACCGTGCGCTTCCATTTCTGGCAGACATGCGTGAGGACGATTGGCGCCTCCGTAGGGGACAGACCGATCTTCAGACAGTCAACAGGAAGACACTCCGAGAAAATCTCAGAGAGCAACTCCTCTGGGACGTCATTGATACCTGAGGCTAGAGACAGGTCCAGTTTTGTTGATTACTAGTATATTTATCGCAGAAAAATCACGCACCTTTCATGTTTTAGTGTCGAACAGAGGGCTGCAGGCAAGGAATCGAAGGGTGAGGCCAACAGGCGGCCTCCTTTTGTATACGGCTGTCATTTTCGATTCCGACGTAAAAAGTACCAGAGGATTTCCAAATGAAGCCTAAATGAGGGGGAGGAAGGCAATACGAGTTTAAAGCTACGGGGAGAGTATCCAACTAAACGACGTCCACGGCGCCTACGTCCGGTTCTGAGGGTTGGCAAAAACTGCCGATAGCGCGATGGCCCGAAGGTTACCGTCACGACTCATACATGCCAGTATTTTCAAACCTGGCAATGACCCAGAAGACCACCTATAGATTTGCGACGGGGGCACTATGATGTATATCGATAATCATCACACATCACACTCTTCACAGTGTGAAAGTCAATTTGGTGAATACTTTGATGAATACATCGATAACGATGAACAGTGCTCCTGATAGTCAAACTGATCGGCTCTTTCAGGCACCCTTCAACTTGGGAAACACCCATAGTCTGTCTACTCCCTACCATGGCGGGGCAATCGAACCGTAGCTCGCGTGTTGTCGCGTACGTGCCCATCCTTTGTCCGACTGTGATTTACCAAGCCGCTGGGTCAGGATTGTGGGAAATACGGGTGCTGGAAGGTCATCGGCACGTCATCCTGTCGTCTCAAAGCTTACCCGTAAAGCTAACTTTGACCTTGTCACGATCTCTAGTTTATCAATGCTGTAATCGGAACAGACGTCGCTCCAGCTCACCAGGACTGTGGATCCTGCACCAGGGAAGTCGCCGAGTATACCTATCAGCTACCTGATGACAGCGGTGCAGTTGACCTCGTTGACACTCCTGCATTCAATGCGTATCATCCTGGGGTAGAAATGCCGACAGCGTGGAAGGTTATGAATGAGCTGATCACATAGTAAGTGCCCTGTGTTTCATCGAAGCTAATGTTGAACGTTTGAACTGGCGCGTTGTAGCAAGAAACCTTTTTCCCACATCCTAATCTTTCCAAGCATCTCCGACGAGCCACTGGACGACTTCACCGAACGAGACAAAAGGCAGTTCCTCAAACTATGCACCCCCAATGTGAAATTCGTGGTTGTAACAACGAGGTGGGATGAGGCGTTGGACTTTGCTTCGGAGGACAAAGGAGCCATGAGCACCGAGGAAGAGGAAAACCATTTATCTTCCTCGGGCCTCGTGGCGCTTTTGAAGGCCAACGGGATCGAGATGTCCTTTCGGCGTTCGGGGAACAAGGCGCAGGTTGATGGGTACATGACGCCTAGGGAGCTCGTGCATGATCTGTTCGGGTGTCGTACGAGTACTTCCATGGTACGTTCCCTTCAAGTTCACCATCGTCACATACCAGGCCCATTTGGTCATCATAGCTTTCGGCGGCGCCAGAACCTCTTTCGTCGAACAATCTGTCGAAATGCCCCAATAACACGCAAGGAGCGCATGTGGGACATGACACGGCGATGGTAAGCCCACTTCGCATGCATCCTCGATCGTTTCGCTCAATCAAAGGAAGAATCTTCTCGCCACCGAGGTATCCAAAGCCAGGGTTGAGCTAAATGATAGACTCTCCTTCGAGCTTGCTGTCGAGTCAAGCGTCCGTTCTGCAACCCTAGCATCCAACGAAGCGTTACGCGATGCCTTCCAAATCATAAAGCAATACTCAACGGAATTGCGAGAGATTAGAGGAGACCTGAAAAAAGTCGAGAACGAGAGCAACGAACTGCGCACTCGTACGCAGCAGCTCGCTGAGGAGCTTAATGGGTCACGCATGGAGCTCGCTGGGAAGACGAAAGAGCTTGAAATAGCGAAAGACGAGGTGGAGGCTCTCAAAAGAGAGCGAGCTGAGGTACGGACTCCCGCTAGCTCTCGAAGATAACCGCACCTGGCATCTGATCTCGCCTATACGACAACTTCAGTTCCAAACGACGCTTCGCAGCGTGAAAGATGAAATGACGAAACATTTTGCATCCGGAAGAACTGAAAGAACTGAGGCGTCTCTGTCCGCTATTGCATCATCTTTGGAGAGCTTGAGGGAGGAACAGACTAAGGTGCGTGTTCGCCGTCTGGGTCAGCGAGACATAGACATAATATCCACAATGCGACCCACCTTCTTTGAATCATACTGCGACATCTTCGCTATACTAGGCTTCACTCCGTATAAAGGATCAACTGGAGGACGGTGCACGCAAGACGATCACCGAAGTCAAGGATCAGTTGAAACAGTGAGTTCATGACGAGCCAAACTTTCTACTCCAAATGCCATGACGGACTAACCTCATGTTGCTACTACACGACCCAAGGTTGGCTACGTTTGAGGAGACTAAGGCCGAAATGGATGATATTGGCGACGATCTGACCCACATCAAAGATGAGTTGGCCAGCATTCGAGACGACATACAACGTCGTGATTCTCGACCTACAAAGTAAGTCAATGAGAAAAAGGTTGCGTTCGAGCTGATTGACGCTCTTAATCCTAGCTCCAGCGGCGTCAGCTTGCTGACCGATTCAGGGACAAGCGGCAACGTACGCTCATCGTCACCAGTATCGCTGACGGCGCATCTAACTCTTTTATTCAAACCAGTCTCTCGTTGATTTGCATGTCACGTTCGATGACTGGACCAACGGACGCGATAGCGAGTACAAAGCCATGGAAGCCGCCGTTTTTAACGTCAAGAGAGACGGTCTCGTTTGGTTGACCACTCGGCCTGTGTGGAACAGGGACGGGGAGAAAGCCGGCTATATGAGGTTCACGGCTGTCATTAGTACGTCAATCTTGCAGTTACTTGCGCTCAAACATTTGCTGACCCGTATGTGCGTGTTCGGGTCAAAAGGCGAGAAGACAACTCCTGAGGAACTCGGTCGAGCGGTTGTCCAGTCCCATAGGCGCATTTCTGACTGCAGTACCGTCTCTGTGTTGAGTAGGTTTTCCATCGGCCAACTCTACAAATATTATCATCTGATCAAACTTGATCTCGCTAGAATTGTAGGAAAGCTTTGCCAATACATCACCCTTTGAGACTTCGGCCAAATCTTGAGGGTGATGCCTCACACTACACAAAAACACGAGCATTAATCCCGTTTGATATCAACGGATGGGGAAGCTGGAAGCCTTAACGGGAGCAGAGCTGATTAACTAGGAAGGCAAGGAAGAGTAGAATACACGTCCTATGCTGAAAGCGCCCTCTGTTCGACGTCACCAATTATGCATGATATGTCTTAATCGGACCCATAGCGGAGGTTTGGTGATAACGATTGCGGTGCTTTATGAAATTTCACCAGTCACCTCCCAATTCGGATTGAACCAAATTTGAGCTTTCCGTCCACATTCCATGGGTGAACCAGAGATTACTCAAGATCTGCCTTCCCGCCGTGCCGGAGGCTCAATGGTAGGTAGCATTAGATTTTCGAGCTGTTTCTTGACTTATTATATTCTCATGTTCAATAAGCTCCCGGGAGCTATGGAACCCCCTTCGCTCGGCGTCAGTCGAGAAGGGAGAACAACAGCACAGAAAATGAGTGCACCCCACGAGGACTCGAACCTCTCATCGGCAATGTTGGCTTCCAATGAAGCTTTACGGGACGCCTTTCAAACTTTGAGAGAGTACTCAGCAGAAATACGGGAGCTTCGTAGGGAACTGAGAGAGATGGAGAGGGAGAATCGCGCGCTTCGCATTGAAACACGTCAGCTCAGGGAAGAGCGCGATATTTCGCAGCTTGAACTCGCACGGAAGACTCAAGAGTTGGAAGACGCGACATCAACACTAGCAACGACCAAAAGTGGAGCAGGAGAATCAGAAGACGGAGCGAAACGAGGTGAAAATCTTGCTCAAACCATTTAGCGAACCTGAAGCTCAACGTAGATCTCTTTGATTCGTTGAAATCCCCCATATAACTAGCTTCAAATCACTCTGAGAGTGAAAGACGAAACGATGAAGAACCTCATAACCGAGCTTGGAAAGCGGGATAACTCCCTGACGCCGATCACTTCATTGTTAGAGTCGACGAACAAGGAGGTGGAGGGTCTGAAGAAAGAGCAAACTCAGGTAAAGGTTGCCTATCAGGCTCTGCGTAGACTGTCATAAACTCACAGAGCTGCGATCCTTCGGATTAGGTGTCCACACTGTTGAACGAACAATTGGAAGTAACGAAGGATGGAACGCGCGAGATCAAAGAGGGACTTGATCGCTTGAAACAGTAAGTTCGCGGATGAGAATTGCATGATAGTGGTGAAGCCTACTCAACCCTGCTTGACATTTTCATTCAAGATGTACCGGATCGGATGGAGCGAGTCCAAAAGTATGTTCTACATCGCTGGAGGTGATTACCTTCACACACACTAATCTGGTATTGAACTCAGCATCTTGTCAGTCTATACGTCTACTTTAAAGGTTGGACCGAGGGACTTGACGGCGAGTACAAAGCCATGGAGGACTCCGTCTTCAGCATCAGAAAAGATGGCCTTGTCTGGTTGAGCACCCATCCTGTGTGGCACAAAGATGGGAAGTGGGTGGGGTTCATGAGGTTTACTGCTCTCATTGGTACGTAAGGCTTCAATTCTATCGCGCCAACTGCTTGAGCAGTATGAACCCACCCTTCCTTCATATGGAGTAGAAAGCAACAAGCTATCTATCAATGGTCTCGAAGATGCAGTTGTTAATTCTCATTCCCGGATTAATACCTGCTCAACCGTCTCGTCGATGAGTAGGTTTCGCCATCGTTTTGTGTTCCATTTCTCTGACCAGAACTTGCCAGATTTGTAGGAGCTTCTTCAATCTGTACCTCCTTAATCTGGTCAATATCAAGTAATGACAACTACGACGGAACGAGCGGAGCAAGTGTTACAATACAAAGCAACGGCCAGTCTCAGGTAAAGTAGCATGCTTGAAAAGTAGCAACCATAACGAGCACGACGACAATCAATGGTAAGAACGTGTAGGACGATGGTAGGACGATTTGGCAGTAAAAAAAGGAAGAGTGAACACGACGAAAGATGCGAGTCGGATGAAAAGACAACAATAATAACGATAAGAGCAAAGCAACAAACAAACATACCCTGAAAAGCAAAGAAAGTCCCAGAGAAACCCCATCCCGAGTCAAAAGTAGAAGCAGCATGTTCAACTGAAAAGAAGAAAGAAAGAAAGAAACGATCACCCCACCCTCGCTTGGATCGGCGCTGGCACTCCACCTCATGGTGGAGGGATATTGCATTGTTTGTCGACGATTATCGACGCCCTTGTGGTGCAATATTGACGGTCATGTCTCTCAGGCCAGCCAATGCACCACTCCGTTGTGCACTATGCACTGTGCCTCCCCCAGCCATACACCACGGCCTTGTGAACCACACACACCACCGTTGATGGCATTTCTTCCCACCCGCCGCCATCAGGCGCCTTTCCGAACTCGCGCCAAACCCATCAGCAGATTGTCAATCCCTTCTGTCGCCTTCTTGGCTTCGCGATATCTACGATCTGCAATCTAGCTTTGACACTTCCTGTCAAGCAATGGAAGTCTCTGTCGCTCTTCGTTTCTATGACTAGTGACGCACGAGGTGCTTCGTCCCCCTGTGCTTCGTGCCACGACCGTGGTGCATGCCAATGGCCCACGGTGTATCAAAGCAGCTTCTTGGAGGTGTATGGGGTGGTGCATGGCTCATAGCCCACAGCGGGCGAGGTGTATGGGATTGTGCATGACTGCATGGTGCATGATCATTCTGAGAGCTTGTGTATGTCTGTCTAATCGTGTCTGTGTGGTGCATTGGCGACATTGAGGTGCATGGCTTGGGTACGTCCACTGTTGGATTCATGGTGCATCAACCATCCCGACCGTGATGTATCGCCTCTCTCCTCGAGGTGCATGTCTATTTAGGCATGTTTGGATTTGTGGTGCATCGTCCATCCTCGTCGTAATGCATTGCGCCTCCCCTCGAGGTGCATGGTTATCACGGTATGTTGGGATGTGTGGTGCATCGTCCATCCTCGTCGTAATGCATTGCGCCTCCCCTCGAGGTGCATGGTTATCACGGTATGTTGGGATGTGTGGTGCATCGTCCATCCTCGTCGTAATGCATTGCGCCTCCCCTCGAGGTGCATGGTTCTTTTGGGACGTTTGGATACGTGATGCTTCGTCTATTCCCGTCGTGATGCATTGTTACCCCCTTCATGGTGCATCCACTATGAACGACACTCCCTATCCACCGATTCCTTTAATGGGCGAAGGATTCTCATCCGTTTACACCTTGCTGAATATTGTATCAATTAGCATTCAATACCTAGATCGCGCTTCTACCAGGGTGTATTCATGCACCAGCGGATCAGACCCCTTGGGGTCTTCCTAAATTCCGGCTGGTTGGGCTCCTTTTGCCCGTCAATATTTATAAAACTCTGCTTCGTTTGGGTAGAGCGTCTCCCATCTTTTATCTGACAAAATGCCAGCCAGCAGGGGAAAAACTGTGAGTCAATCGTCTCTCAATTCTGACTCCTGAATCGCCGACTTTGAGCTAGATCAGAAACGGCCTCACATATCGTCAACGTCGCCGCCTCGATCAATACCATACCATATTTGAAGGTGCCATGGTCGGCGCCGACCTTGATCATTTCATGACATTCTTTATGGAAATTTGGAGGGACAGTAATCCCCTTCCCAGGACGCGATCCATGAACGAGGATGTGATCCAGCAGCGTCGAGAGGTGGAGAAAGAAGTGAGTCTCTGTACTTCACCTTTGCTGTCACGTTCATATCTTCCCGACAGAACATTCGCAGTTATCTATTTGATTCCTACATGTACCGACGGATCGAGGACTTTCGCCGCTACGAATCTTTTATAGAAGCGGAAATTCTCGAGGACGAGATGCAAAACATGTAGTTGGATACAATGCACCTTGGGATGCCGCCGAGAATGATACACCTCTTGCATACACCTCTTGCCTGCCGTTGTTCTGTCTATTAGCTAAGCCATCGTATATATACTTGTTGCGTTCTCGCGATTTCCTCCATCTCACAATGGTAAAAGGCATCAAGAAGAAAAAGGTCAAGTCGGTGAGTTCCACTATATCCTCTCCTCCACCAGCAGGCTCCTCGAAAAATTCTACAAACGATGCTCTTCGTTCGGTCAAGTTCAAATATCACGCTGGCAAATTCTCTGCTTTCAGCAAAACAATCCGTTCAAAGGTCAACGCCGGTGCTGTACCGCTTGAAGCACGAGAGGTTAGGTGGGATGAAATTGCGGAGACGAATGGATGGGACCCGGCGTACATCGAGAGCTTTCTCGAACAAGATACTCTTCCGCCGGCAACGGACCCAGAGCTCCCAAAGCGCTCACGAGGGGTAAGGATGGCTGTCCATCATAAGCGGCAGAAGCTGAATACTCTTTTCTAGAACAAAGTTCTGCACGAATGGAAGAAGGAGGTGGAGAAATACCTCGAATCAATCATTACGCTGGAAGGACGTGGATCGAGCGGTCACACCTGCTCAGGGTGCAGTTCTACAGGGGAACATATTGTTTACCGTTGCCTTACATGCGACGGAGAAGGCATGTGGTGCAGCGGTTGTGTATTGGCAGCCCATCGACGTCATCCCTTTCATCGGCTCCAGGTTGGTGATCGCCTACTCTTACCAATAGACGACTAAGCTAGCAACAGGTTTGGAACGGCACCCATTTCATGAAGTGCTCCCTCAAATCGTTGGGACTCCGCATTCAGCTAGGACATCCCCTCGGCGAAAAGTGTCCATTGCCCGTTACACCATACAACGACGACTTCACCGTTCTTGACGTGGATCAGATCCACAACGTGGGGCTAGACTTCTGTGGCTGTGGACGGACTGGGAAAACCCAAGTGGCGCAACTTCTTGAACATCGATTGTATCCCGCAACAGTCACAAGCCCCAAGACCGCTGCAACGTTCCGCCTCCTGGAGTTCCTTGAATTGCTCCAATATGAATCCAAGTTGTCAAGCTACGAATTCTTCCAGACCATCTCCCGCCTAACCTGTAATACCGGTCTAGATGTCACCAAGGTGAGTTCTTGATGACCATTTCATCAACTCTCGTCTCATTGACACTCGAAACAGGATCGATATCCAGCTCTTTTGCGGATGATCCATCAATGGAGGTACTTCAAGCTTCTGAAGAGATCAGGCCGCGGTCACGACCCTACCCGTCCAGCGTCTGAGACCAAACCGGGAGAGTGTGCAGTTCTCTGCCCTGCGTGCCCCCAGCCTGGCATCAATCTTCCCGAAGGTTGGGAAGATGAGCCCGAGGAAACACAGTGAGTGGTATTGCATCATATTTCCATTATCTAATTGATTTCAAGGTATATTCACGGGCTCAATCTCGCACTGGACTGCAACATGCGGCTGAAGAGGAAGAACGTTTCCAACACCACGGCGGATCCCAGTTTGAATCGAGGATGCGCGTATTTCGTCGACGACCCACCATTTCGGGAGTTTCTCGAGAAACATTCCAATGAAGTTGAACCGAAGAGTACCTGCTCCCGCCACGACGCAGTCAATCTGGCAGATGTGAGGCCTGGCCATGGTTACGCAGCGTCTGGTGTCGGAACTGTGGAGTGTGCCCGCCACAATTCAAAGCGGCCCAACGCAATTTGCGATACTCAGAAGGGCGAGCGGTAAGAGCAATCAAAGCTTCATACGATGATCCGACTCACCTATCCTTAGATATTGCAACATGGACTATATCACGATCTTGAGCCTTTCCCTCATTGTTCTCAAGTTCTTCTTGATTTCGTATGACATTGCCTGTCAATGGTACATCCATCTGTTCGAGCGGATCAAATCGATTGATAAAGATTGTATCCTGCTTCGAACCGATACTACCATTCGCTTTGTTGTTCCCAAGTTTCACCTACCTGCCCACATCCCCGCCTGCCGTGACCGTTTCGCCTTCATGATCACACCCGGAGCCGGCCTTGGAGACGGTGAAGCTCCCGAACGTGGCTGGAGCGAGACCAATGCCCTCGGGCCAAGCACTAGGGAAATGGGTCCTGGATCACGCAGCGACACTCTGGACGCCCACTTCGGAGACTACAATTGGAGGAAGATCGTTTCTCTAGGTGAGTGGCAACTAGACAATCGATGAATGACTCAATTTGTCTTCTTATTACAGGCTCGTCTCTCTTGAAAAAGATGAAAACAGCCACCTCCGACGTTGCCGAGCATGTCATCGCTCATCAAGAGCTCGAGTCCACTTTACAGAGGTCCGATATCGATGCCTGGATTGTCGCTGTCCGTACCTGGGAGAAGGATCCTACGCAACCTAACCCATACGAGCTTCGAGTCAAGACCCCAACTCAGGCCGCCGTTCGACGTCAGTTGGCGGAAGAAGAAGCATCCGCTCTAGCAGCTGGCACCGACTTCACCGCCATTGACGATATCTCGCCCAGTGACATCATATCGTATGGGCTTGACTTGGAGGCCGAGCAGTACGTTGCCGTCATTTGTCCGCTTTCGTCCTCTCACATGTCATAGGCGCACTCTCAAGACATCCAGTCGTCAAGTCTGGGAGCACTCCCAAGATCGTCAACTCACTCGCCTTCAACTGCGCTCAAACGCCATGACCCGCAAGCTGGATGTGTGGTATCAACGTCTCCAAATCTACATTCCCGCCGTTACCCACCTTCGCAAGAAGCACGAAAGTCAGGATCACATTCCCCCCTATGAACTCCCATTATGGCTTCCCTCCCAGATCGGAAAGCAGGCGCCATGCGACGTTCGACTGGCCACGATTGAATACCGACTTCGGGAGGCCCAGGCTCACGAAGCCCTTGGAACTCTCCGCCGTAATCTACAGATGCGAGCCACCCTCTACGACACCAAGGACCGGTGGATGCGTGGACAAGGGGCCAACACACGAGCCCTCAACGCCATTTCGACAGTCAAAGGGCGCATCGACAACGCGGCCGCCGATTACCGTCGAGCTCGGGAGGCTCTTGTCGTTTTGACCGAGCTTCTTGGCTACCAGAAGTTCGACGAGACCTTTTTACCGTTGAAGGCCGAAGACATTCGGTCTATGGCTGCTCCCGATGATGGAAAGGGGGAGACTCGACGGACCCTTTCCTGGATTTGGCGACAGGGCGACGCAAACGAAGCCGGTTCTGACAGCTACATTGCCGACAGTGAGTCAGATCTAATCATGATTCTCGCCATTATTGACTCCATTCCCAGCCGTACGATTGGAGTGGGCCAAGTCCCGAGCTCGGGCTCAACGCCACCTCGAGGAAATCAAGATTGTGAAGGAGGAGATGGATCGGACTCTCAGGTTCTTTCGATGGAAGGAGGGGCAGTGGACGGCTTGAGCTACTGCGGGGATAGACACGGCAAGTCAACCCGACACTGTGGAAGGGTTGAGAGCCTACGCAATGCGTCAGGCGGCGGTTGCTCATTCTTTTGTGGCCTCGCTGACCGAATATTGGGCAGGAGTCGATGATATGATTGCCAAAGCCCACGAAGAAATGTTGGATCCTACGCTTTTCTATTCTCGCCGCGCAGAGGAAAAAAGGAACAAAGTCTTCAAGACTCCGTTAGATACGACTCCTTCTGGTTCTTCGCCGTTGACTTAGATTTTAACTTACGATGTCCCGCTCTTGATGTAGTCTTTCTTGTCCTAGGTTGTAGCGGGTTCCGAGTGGTGTATCACCAATGCACCACACGGAATCACAAATATATCGGCACGTTGACTTTGGATGAATTGGTTGTGCTTGAAGCCATACACCTTCGACGCCTACTCATGGGACGCACCGCCAAGTACCGCACCCAGGAAGAAAAGAAGACTGCTCGGCGAGAGCAGAGACTCCTACGGATGTCCAAGCCAGGGTATTTTTTGCTCTATTTTTTCTGTCTCCTCTACGGAGCGCTCATGCAGGTCTAGGGCAAGAGAGGCACGCTCGGAGCAGAACCACCGTCAATACCTCAGAGGAAAAGGGGCATCCTTTCCAGAGCTATCAGTCCTCGTTCGCAATCAAGCAGCTTGTCGCATGTTTGATGAAGGATGGGAGCTTACATTCAATCGATTTCGTCAGAGTGGCGAAGACGTGCTGTGTCTGGACTCTTTTGACATCGAAGAAGAAGACTTACAGAAAATGCTCGGCCTCCCACCATACACCATGGACGCCATCAAGCACCCTGATTTCGAAGAAAACTGGGACAAGATATCTGCTGCACTGAACGGCCTCCACGTAAGAAGAGTTGTTGCAGAACAACGAGCCAGATTGGCGCGTTACCATCAGCAGCCACTGTCAGCATTTGTCGTCGACAGCCAACTCCAACGCGAACAGCTGACAAAATGGTGGAAGATCACACAAACGGCGTCATTAGTGGATGATGTCGCCGCTTATCTCGCATCAAACAGAGTGTGCTGGATTGCAAGGGAGCTAGTATACATCACAGAAGACCTAGCTGCGTTAGCAGAGGGAAAAGACAAGTACGTCTTCCAACTCTGCGAACGCACTCATGGTCTACAGAGGGCAGTACGTACAGGATGATATGTCTAGTAATAGTTACTCAGAGGGGGTGGAATCATCAGTTGGTTGATCGGATTTGGTAGAGGGCGCAGTCTGGGCCGAGGGGAAGGATGCGATGGAATCGGTAGGTACGACGGGCTCGGTAGAGAGAGCAGTCTCAGGTGAGGGAATAGCAGAGTCGGTGGAATCCGATGCTGTCGGGACCAATTCGGGGAACTCACTGCGGAGATTCTCTGCAATCCCCCTTGCCAACCACTCTGAAAACTCCCGCCGTGTTTGACCTTGCTTGTTGCAGTAATACCTAACGATGACCTCAGTCTGTACGCGCTGTGGAGGCTTTAGCCTTCTAGAAGCTCTAGGTGAAGAGGAAGATTCTCACCACACTCTCGTTGCGGAGCCTGTCGAGATATTGATACTGCTCGTCTGCAGTCAAGTCTGGCGGGCCAATCGGCCAGCGAGCCAGCCACTCGTGCAGCAAACTGGCCATATACTCGGTCGCAAAATCTCCATCAAACGCGGCCTCGAGCGGCCGAAGGTGCCTTTCAATAAATTGATCTTGCTCCTGGGTAAAGTTCGGGTAGAAGAACCAGCAGGTGCACTAGTGGCCCTTTGGTGAGCTGAAGCGCATACGACAGGAGAAAATACGGCCTACATATGAGCCGGGAGGACACATCGGTGAATACGAGTGATAGAGCCGGTGGGGTGAACCGTGATGCAAGGCGATGGAATTGATGGGTGGTAGCAACTGCTGGGGATGGTGTCGTGCTCATACACCATAAATACACAACGCGTGCAAGTGATTCCAATCGAACGATTCACGATTATTTGAAATGCACAAAAACACCAGCTTCCGCTGTCAGATTAGGATACGCAACCAATACAGTAAGCTCAAGCTATGGTGTATTTCTCAAATAGGAATATTTCTCGAACAGGAAGCTGTGGTGTTTATCGGGAGAGAAGCGTCGGCAGATCTCTCCTGAGTTGACGGCAGAGGGAATGGGCGCGTTTCAGCGGGTGTACGGTGAGGGTGGTACCCCCTTGGTGAACATACCACCAAATAGTTGTCATGAGGCGCTGAGTGAGATCTAAGCATTCGATAAATGAAAAAAATAGACGAGAGCACTCACATCTTTGTGTGCAAAGAACACAGGTCCAACTTCGTCATGATGGCGGACGGGGATTGGAATGCCATATCGTGCGACCCACGTCCACCAAAAGTCTTCGAGAAATATCAAAGGGTCGCATCCAGAGTCAATCCAGTGCAATAGATGGATAGCTGCCATCCTAATGTCGATGGTCTGAATTCGACCCCATCCTGGACGCGATCTTGCCATGTCTGTGTAGCGCTTGGTGAGCGGAGGTCACAAAATTCTGAGGGCCGGCTCACCTTCGTGAAGAGTCAAGGGGAATCTTTGCAAGAGGTGACAGGGTGCAGAGTTGCACCGATACTCATATTTATTTGCTGGCTCGAAGACGACGTGAATCCACGCAACGAGCGGCGTACAATCGTGAGCCGATCTAGCTGCCAGACTCAGGCGTCTGAATCTCGATCTATATGATCCCAGCTGCCCGAGGGTGTAATCTTCAACCAATCAGTGTGCATATAAAGGTGCACTGAATCGGAAAAACGACATATACTTGCGATTTGGCATGTTCCAGCAGCGCGATAAGGACTTGGGAGGGGGGAAACACCTCCGTTTTCCTATATTTACAACATATCTAAAAATCTCGAGACTAGGATTTTTTCTCGTTGGGCGTGCGCGAAAGTATCGTGAAGGGACTGAGGTGCGTATACGAGAGTTAGCGACAATTTGGAATCTTGGTGTTCGACTCTTCAAAAAAAACATAACGGCCAAGACCGCTCAGCAAAACAGCTTCTACAGGCTTCTACATGACCCTAGAACATCCTTTTTTTTTTTCGGAGCTGTACACGGCTTGGAAATAGCGATATGTTGAATTTCGGTATTTGATGGCGCCACACTAACTGGGTAATCAAACCCGAAATTTCACTAAGTCCCGCGAGTGATCCACAAAACAGAAAATCCGCTATTATACGCAGGTTACAACATGTATCTCCCTCTTAAACGGTTATTCTATCATCTCCTCACTCATATAGTTGAAAGGTGCAACAAAGAGGGGCGATATATTTGTAAGAGTAGGTAAAAACATGAAAAGACATGAGTGCGAGCACGAGCGCTTATCGACCGACGACAAACCCTTTGCTCGCACTCAGATACACAGGAGCGAGAGGCACAGGCAGACTACACATAAGAGGCAAAGAAAACAAAAGTCCGAGCAGCACATTGAAGAAAGACGCGCAAGCTACGCGTAGCGGACAGCACCGTGGGCGTACGCAATGCAGTAGGCGTCGTATGCCTCCTGCAGAGTTCTGTGGCGCGAGTAGACGGCCCTCTGGACGCCGGTGACGTAGGGCGACACTCGAGGCCTAGAGCCGTTAGTTAGTAAGCCAAGTTTTTGAGTCTGTAATCGCGTTTGTACACTCACCAGCCTTCGAAAACTCCAACACGAAGGCCGCGGGTGACAGTATAGTAGCGGGCGGCTATTCAAATCAAATCAATGATGGAGACAATTTCCGTTAACAGAAAAACATACCGTCTGCGTTCGCGTAGACAGCCTGGTCAGGCGTCGGGATGGGAGTACCAGCTGGGAGAGGATGAATCCCGGAAATGGGCACGACCGGAGCAGGGGGGTTGAATGAAACAGCCCCTGCACCAGCAGGGGTACCAGAGGGACCGGAAGGGATAGCACCAAATGTGCCGGCGCCGGAAGAAGGCCCAGCAACGGCGTTGGCAGCAGCACTGGAAGAGGGATCGACGCTAGCAGAGGGGCCAGCGGAACAGCCGCCAGAGCTTGCCAAGCCCAGGGGCGCCGCCGCTACAGTCCCAAAGTCAGTCGCCTCGGAAGCAAGGCCATTGGTGGAGGGACGCGGTGCATTATCGTTGTCGTCATCGTCGTCGTCGTCAAGGCCGCCCTAGTTGGGCGAAAATCAGAACTCGAAGTACAAGAGTCATAAAACCAAGACTTACATCGACATAGGACTCGTCGTCCTCAGGATCTTGGTCCTCGTTGACAGGCACCATAAGATGGCCGGTGCCCGAGCAGGCCAGGCAGGTCTCAGCCCCTAAGTAGAGTGTGAGAATCGAGAGTGTATGAATAGGTAGGGGAATGGCATACTGTATCCTGGCTCAGGTGGGACGTCGATGATGTCGCGACCTACAAATTCCGATAAGAAAAAGCCCAATATGGTCATAGTGGAACTCACGAAGATCAATCGCGGTAATGATAAGAGCGAGCAGGTCCAGCATACGCGAAGAAAGCGGAGCATGGGCTTCGCTTTCCTTGTTCTTGCGAGATGGAGGAGACATTGAGATTGATGAGGTAGAAGAGAGGAAGGTGGGACTGATAGACGGTGAACTTGTTACAGGCGGATATTATATATCCGCCTGTCGATATTTGGGTCCTATTTGGCCCCACAATTCGAGAGAGATTCGTCGATTAAGTGTGGATTTTGGCGGGATCTCACTAGTGCCTAAATCTGGTTATCCGCAGAGGAAAGGTAAAGTATATTACACATGTCCGAGGGACAATACGCACCTTGCATCCTCGTTACACCTCCGAAAACCACACCCTTTCCAACGCATTCCTTCTGCACTCTGTACTCCCATTGTCTTGATACACCACGATGGCACCAAAAGGTTGGACGGCGGACGATCAGTCTGAATTCTTACGGGGCCAAGAGGGTGACTTCCGCAAGGCGCAGGTGACTCGCCGATTCGACGATCTCTGGAACAGCATCATGGCCGAGTGGGTCCGTCGATGGCCCGTCATCGACTCAGTCTTCCCCGGTCAGAACCTCAAAGTCGAAGACCTCGACGAAAGTCAATCGGAAACATATAACAAGGCGTTGGAGAAGCTACGAATTGTGAGTCACGCTTTATGGTTAGACTCTTCCGCAAGACATAATACTCACAGGCGACGAACAGAGGATTAAACAGTGGATTTTCTGGCGCTTCAACCAGCGAGGCCGTCAGGCTGCCGGAGGGTCCACCTCCAAGGATCTTCGCAAGATCCTTGCGAACTTAGGTGGTCGCGTCTTGAAGGAATACGAGATGTATGTGAAGGTGGTCGCTGAGGGATTTGAGGATTATCACAATGAAGCTTGCGCGAGTATGGGTCTTACTGGTCGCAAGATGATCCAGGCGTGGCATACAAATGCGAAGGCATTTTACGCGATGGCCACCAAAGAGGAACGCGAAGAAGTTGCCGCCCGAATGGGGGAACAGCTGGAGATCAAGAACGCCGTGAAGACAACGGAGGAGAAACTGAGCCCCGCTCAGCATCAACAGTACGTGGGTCCCTGAGACTTGGTCGTGGTCGAGGCTGAAGCGCTGGCATATGTGGCAGCTTTCTCAACATACTGCCTGGCGTTTTGTCGGCAACAGTTGATCCGGCTGTGCGCAAAGCCGGTGTGATGGCGTTTGTCTGTGTCGTCGGTCCGGTCCCAAAGGAGGGTGGGAAGATTGTGGCCACGAGGTATGTTCCGTCCCTGGCCGTTCCCTTTTGTTGTCACCTCACCTTTGCCTCAGTTATCAATTCGGCGACAACAAGGATACACCTTTGTTTGCTTCGACTTGGGAAAAATACGACCAGGTTTTCACAGATGAGCTCGGAAGCTTTGCCCGCCGCCACTTGTTCTGTGAGTTGTCGTTTGCTTGAAACGCTCCACGGCTCTCACATATCTCTCTTTTAGCAAAGGAAGTTTGTGCGCAGCGTGTTCTCCTCGACTCCAAGAAATCTGAAGATGCGGACGTGGATAAATCCCTTTGTGGTAGGTTCAGCCCATCATCCTAAGCACCAGCTGAACAAAGGCTCTTAGACGCCCCCGGTGCTTCTCCTTCCGTTCACGCCAAACAGGATGATACTTTTCCTGACTCGAGCGCAACGCCTCCGGAGAAGGGTAACTCACCCCACCCCACGACTTCTGGCGTCTTCACAAACCCGGAGACGCGGTCACCGGAAGAAGGCAACACCGCATCGGCGCACCCTTCGGCCCCAACCCATTCTGCCGATGGCTCTGTGTCCCCTCCTGGGGCTCAGCTGTATCTCCCGCACTCACTTCCCCCAAATCACCCCGATATAGCGATCAACCCGCCCACCGCCTCATGTGTCGAAAACTACGCCACTCATCTAAACTCAACTTCCTCCCTGGGTGCAAGTTATATTGGTGAGTCGCCACTATCCGCGCGGAAGATTTTGTCAACTAAGCTATGTATTGAAACAGGAAACCAAACATGGTCTTCGTTCGATATCTCCGATGCACCATGGGCGGATCCAGCAGCGCTCGAGGCTTTGGCTTGTGAGATGGATCCTTCGAGGCCTACCACGGGTAGTTTCCTTCCCAATGCACCCTCCTCGAGCAGTCTCATCCATGATCGGAGCCATACGTTGAACGGATATCTCAACAATCTGGACGGTGGCGTGAATCATGCCAATGCACTCGATCACACCGGCAGCCTTCAGCCCCGTCCTGCAGCGTTCCAACAGGTCAATGTGGTCTCCCATCCTGATCCCGCTTCCGCTCTCCTCGGCCTCAGTGGTACGCACGTTGGAAATGTCACCACCCCGATCTCGTCTTTCGAGCCCATCCCTTGGCCAAATGTGGTGTCGTTCCCTCAGGAGCACCTGGCGGCGATCCAACCAGCAGTACCCACGGCTCGATCAAGTGTGACGACAAATCACCTATGGACGACAACGACTCAGGCAGCCGGAACAGCGATTCGCCCAAATTCAGGTACAACGACGACCCAACCAATTGAGGAGACGACCCAACCGACTGTGTCGAGGCCGGAGGAGACAATCAAGCCAACTGTGGCGGCCGAAAATCCGCCGGCTCATACCACTTCCACTCCGCTCCAGCAAACACCGCCGGCTCATGCCACTTCCACTCCGCTCCAGCAAACACCGCCTGCCCAGCCTCCAGCCTCACCCATACCACCCCCTGCATCGTCGTCCCTGTTCCCTGACCATCCCAGTCAGGCACCGCCGCCCCCGGGACAAACAAGTACAACTCTGACGCAGTCGTCACTCCCGGCAGCACCTGCTCAAGAACCTCCGGCAGCCGGTCACACCGAGGTCCGACGGTCTACCAGAAGCGCTGTACCGTCAACGCGCCTCGAGAAACTGAACGCTATCGGCACAAATCCAACACCTCCGAAATTTTCTCCACCAGATTTGACTGTGCCGCCGCCTTGGTTTGACCCGGCAGTCAAGTATCTCTCCTCAAGGTCGGATCTGGGGCCGCAATTTCTGTCAGTGGTTGAGAAGTGGCGAGGCCTCGAAGTGCAAGCCAGGTACGGTGGGAAATCTTTGAAGGTGCGTGTCTAATTCCGCCATTACCGGGCCACTTGCTGATCGCTGTCATTTCAGGGACTCTCACCAAAGGGTAGGCCGGAAGAATGGGCGAAGTTCAAACCAATCAAGGCAACTGGACTGCGTAACTATGCTAGCGGCCCCAATATCTCCGACGCTGCTGAATTCGGGATTGCCATCGCGCGTTGGTGGATGGATATGCAACCCTTATTCCGCCAGAGCACCTCGTCTGATTTACCGCTACCCATCTACTCTGGCGCGTTAACACTTGGCGATCCGTGGGGCCAAGTTCGCAGGTTCGGTACCACTGGTCTTTCTTGCTTACTCACCATGATGTCCTGGTGGGGCTCGGCCACTCTCACACCTTCCCTGTGGAATGACGACCCCAAACCACTTTGGGAAGGTGTCGTTAACGATCTTGACAAGGTTCTTGACGCTCTCGTGGCAACGCCGCCTTCGCTCAAGCGTCCGCTTGATGACGTTGATGCTTCAGGAGATAAAGAGAACAAACGGTGCGTCTTCCATGGTGTATCAAGTCTGCTGACCTCACCCATTTCCACCCAGACCTCGTATTTGATAGTATCACCTTGCGTTCAGTAGTCTTGCCATCGTCCGTTTCTTGATATGTGTACACCCGTGTAGCCTTTTAGTGTAATGAAACATTTGTTCGTCTTCTTCTGTGCATCCGATGTCGCAGAGAAGACGGACAGATTCAGGAAAACAATCCGTCCTTTATCTGAAACTGAGTCTCGGTGACGCGTTTGAAGATCGGTGTCATAGAAGCATAGCGACCTCCGTGTCTTGAAGTGATCCAAGTGTTTGGTTTGGATGAGCATGTTGGATCAAAGACGACAGAGAAGTTTGAGGACTGCAACGTGGGCAGTCATTGGATATGACGTGCGTCTACCGAGGTGCATTGCCTAGATGGCAGTGCATCAACAGCCAGGTAGGCTTACGTTCAGCAGACAAAGTGAGGGTCACACTTCTTGATCTCGAAGACTAGAGTTGTGACTAATGCCTCGCTCGAAGACAACTTGGAAGTCTCAAGGACGAAGCGTGCATCGAGCAGCAAGAAGTGCATCAAATTGCATGACGTAGGTCCCCTGATTTAAGGTACATCAAAGAATACAAAGTGGACGAAGTGCATCGAGTGAAGGAAGATCATTCAAAGTGTATAATCAGTGACAAGGTGCACTGACCGTCGATCAAAGTGTAACCTCAGAAGCTCAGGAAAGGTGCATCATCCGTCGAGTGTAACCTCAACAGCTAAGGAAAGATGCATCAACCGTCGATTCGAATGTTGGTTTGGTGAAGGTGTGCATCAACTGTGATCCAAACGTATCCTAGTAAGCAATACAACGCATCGACCGTTGATCAGAGTGTATTCTCAAAGGCAGGGTGCATCAAAGCTCGATCGCCTTGATCAATGTGTATCACCATTGGAGGGAGGGCGAATTGTGCACAGGACATCGATGGATCAAGTGGTGCGCTGGCAGCAGCTGACAGAGGTACTTTGAAGGTGGTCAATTGGAATTGTTCAGGAATTTAATGTAGAAGGTGCATCAATCAAACCCGTACCTGGAGGTGCATCAATGTGGACGGACGTGGGATCACAGAAGTGCCATTGTCGCCTAGAAGTGTAAACATATGGCCCACGGTGTATGAAGGGAGCGGAGGTGCATCAACAAGGGACCGAAGTGCATGAACGTGAAAGCGGGAGGGTGCGTTGAAAGGAAAGTGTATCACACCACACGGAGGTGCAGCATGAAAAGGAGTGGCAGAGGTGTATCGGGGTGTATTCTTTACGTGAGGGAGGTGCAATGGCTGTGATTGAGGTGCATCCGGGCCGAATGCAAAGGGCAAGGGAGAGGTCGAAGGAAGAGATGGAGGTGCATCAAGAACGGACGATGGATTGGAGAGGGGAGTGTATCAATACATGGAGGTGCAACGGCGAATCAACGTGGGCCCGGGTCGAACGCAAATGGCAAGGGCAGTGGTGTATCGAAGGGACGGAGGTGCATCAAAAAGGGACGATGGATTGAAAGGGGAGTGTATCACAATACACGGAGGTGCAACGGCTAATCACCGTGGGCCCGGGTCGAACGCAAATGGCAAGGGATGTGGTGTATCGAAGGGACGGAGGTGCATCAAAAAGGGACGATGGATTGAGAGGGGAGTGTATCCATCCACGGAGGTGCAACGGCTAACCGACGTGGGCCCGGGTCGAACGCAGATGGTGAGTAGCGGTGTATCGAAAGGACGGAGGTGCATCAAAAAGGGATGATGGATTGAAAGGGGAGTGTATTAATACACGGAGGTGCAACGGCTAATCGATGTGGGCCGGGATGGAGGTGCATCATGAAAGGGCAGTGGTGTATCGAAGGGATGGAGGTGCATCAAAAAGGGGTGCATTAAGGGGAAAGTGTATCGGTACTCGGTGGTGCAATGTCTGTGATTGAGGTGCATCCGAGTCGAACGCAATTGGAAAGGGCAGTCGTGTATCAAAAGGCCAGAGGTGCATCAAAAATGAGTGCATTGAAGGGGGAGTGTATCGGGTACACGGAGGTGCAACGTCTGTGATCAAGGTGCCATCCACTGTGCATGGTGCATCAGAATCAAACGGTGGTGCATATTGATTGTGAATACCGGGACGATTGGATGGATTCCCATGAATTGAATGCCTGCCTCGGTGAACCGTAGGCCGTGTAATATTCGCCATGCCTCTGAGAGTCCCAAAACAAGGGCAGGTTCATTGATTCCTCTAAGGCGATACAGCAGAGCAAGGTGACCCAGATCGGCATGGTGCATGGGCGTTGGCATGGTGCATCAAACGCGAACCATCGATGGTATGGTGCATCCTCTTGGTGCATCCCAGGCACGGTATCGACCACGTCAATCTGATCTACAATCAGGACCCTGAAAATCACGCACTGTGGCAACCTTCTGGCCCCAGAACCAGATGCTCAGATCGACAGAAGCAAGTCCTTGACTTGCTTCTTGCTGTTTTCCCCAAGGAGAAGTCACCAGGCGCGCGATGCGCCATCAACTGTATCGGTGTTCTGGCGCTGATGCACATTGCACCACGGAAACACAACGAAAACACCACAGATGCACAACGGGAGGCAGAAATTAGGCCTGGGATCGCACGTTGTCAATATTGCACCACAGACTGGCGATCCTCTTCGTACCTATTGCACTTTTGGTGCACTAGCGGCTGGGCACTCCAGTCTCCACGTCCCCCCACCCAAGATCGGCGACCCTTCCTCTGCTCAACTTGTGATTCATACTATCCTGTGCCCTCACAGACTCATCATCACCCGACCTTCTCTTCAACTCTCCATTCCTCTCCCCAATCCACAATCTCAGCGCGGCGTTGCCCACTCCATCGATAGGTTTCGCACCTGAGCCCTGACTTTGATTTTGGCTTTGACTTTGGCTGTGGGCCTGAGATAGGGAGGAGGAGGAAGAGGTGTTTTCAGGAGCCTTCGGTTGAGCACTTAGCCCAGCAGCCAACTGCTCCGCCGTCGCGAGCATAGCTTCAGCATGTTCAGTTGAGGTGTTCAGGTACTGTGAAGCGATGAGGGCCATAATGAGCGCTCTGTCAAGGCGGTTATCCGTCGAGGTTGTAGCGAGTTGCAAGCCTTGTCGGAGGTGCATCCTATTGCACAGAACGTAAGCACTCGGGGAGGTACAACCAAGATCGAATTAATGACTGACTTCACTTTCAAAAGCTCGTTGGTTAACGAATCTCTTGACTCGCACGGAACAGGCATCAACATACTCACGCCTTCACCACCTTTTACGCATGTTGCTTCAAAGCTTCCTCTTGGTCGCTCACATACTCTTCGTCAATCGACTTGGGCGGGTACGATGTCATTTCTCGTCTGAACATCCCAATTTTCAACCACACCTCCCCAGCTCTGGCATCCGCGGCCTGCTCAGGAAGCAGAGGCTTGGTAGCACTGCAGCGCCCGCTCGGTTTGGTTAAGCCCATCGACCAACTGTGCGTGGAGCAGAGCTATACGCGCTAGATATTGAGACCAGAGTTCTGCATCTCTCCTATGTGAGATAGTCCAGCGAGGTGCCGCTCTTCTTCTACAAATTTGCTACGCAAAATCGGCGACGTGTATCGTCGTGCTAGGTTCTGCACCCCGACAAGCTTGCATTGACATACCCAAGGAGGCACTATGAAGGAGTGGTAAGCAGAAACAATGACTCTGAGGGTTCGAGGAAAACGAACATCCGACATCCTGTTTCGCATTTTTGTTGACCACGAGAAAGCCTTCCATGGCGAAATTTTACGTCCTTGGTTTCCTTCCGACTGGCTCAGCGATACTCGTCGGATGAGGAAGGAAAGGACCATGAGGATACGATCCAGAGGTCAGGCAACCCGAACGCACAAGAGTTGCGAGCCCCGGAATGAAAAATAGAACAGCGATCTCGTATGAGCCAACTGCTTCAGATAAGAAAGTCAGACGTACCTCAACAACGCGCCCATTCCCCACCCAGCTTATCCCAAATTTCACCATCTAGTATCTCGTGGAAATCTTGGCAATCGTCCTGGCTTCCAGGCTACGCGTGTCACTGACGTGGGTGTAGAAGGATGCCCAACGTGAGGGTGTATATCAGCAACCCAGATTTATGGAGGACCGGTTGTTGTGAGCAGCACAAACACACCGTTCATTCACTACCTCCTTCAATGATCGGGGACGCCAGACTCCTCCAAACCTCTCATGGGCAATATTGGCATCCAATGAAGCTTTATGGGACGCCTTTCAGACTTTGAAAGAGTGCTCGGCAGAAACACGGGAACTTTTTAGGGAACCTCAGTCTAATATCGGTCTATACCTTAGACCAAGGTACTCGACGGCGAGTACAAAGTCATGGAGAACTCCGTCTTCGGCATCGCAGAAGATGGCTTTTCCTGGTTGCACCTCACTAGTTTGGGTCCTACCTTGGCCAAGTCGGATACTAAAAAGGGCTCCAAATAGGGCCTCAATTGCCCTATCGTGAAACCTCGATTCATTTGGAAGTCTGCATGGAAAACGACACATTCTATACAAGTTAGGCACCTTGACTTGGAGGGTGCCACAGAGAGAGTTGGGAACATAAGTACCTTTATTAACAGTCCTCCGAAAGCTATGATGAGCGAATGAGCTCAGTATTTGGTAACAATGAAGGGAGACTTACGATGTGGAGACTTGCTCGAAACCCAAACAAATCTTCAATGAGTTCCCTAGGAGCCATATACCCATCAACCTCTGCCTTATGCCCCGAACGCCGAAAGGAAACTTGGATCCCCTTGGCCTTCAGAAGCGCCACGAGGCCTGAGGAAGATATATAATTTTCCTCCTCCTCGTTGCTCATGGCTCCTCCCTCCGAAGCAAAGCCTAACGCCTCATCCCACTTCGTTGTTACAATCACGAATTCAACATTGGGGGTGCATAGTCTGAGGAAACGCCTTTTTTCTCGTCCTCTGAAGTCGTCCAGTGGCTCGTCGGAGATGCTTTGGAAGATTAGGATGTGGGAAAAAGGTTTCTTGCTACAACGCGCCAGTTCAACATTAGCTTCAATGAAACACAGGCCACTTACTATGCGATCAGCTCATCCAACACCTTCCACGCTGTCGGCATTTCTACGCCAGAATGATACGCATCGAATGCAGGCGTATCAACGAGGTCAACTGTACCACCGTCATCGGGTAGCTGATAGGTATACTCGGCGACTTCCCTGGTGCAGGATTCGGAGTCCTGGTGAACTGGAGCGACGTCCTTTCCGATTACAGCATTGATAAACTAGAGATCGTGACGACTAGGTCAATAGTGTTACGGTAATCTTTGAGACGAGAGGATGACGTGCCGATGATCTTCCAGAGCCACTATTTCCCACAATCCTACGCCAGCAGCTTGGTAAATCACAGTCAGACGAAGGATGGCTTGACTTACGCGACAACATGCGAGCTACGGTCCGATTCCCCTGCCGTAATTTCACTGCGGAGTATAGAGAGTCCAGCCGGATGGAAGGATTCGATGTTACCCTCATCTTTGGATGGACTCATGGGATGAGAGATCTGAAGGAACTGCGGCTCGGAAGGCGAACTGGTCTGAGGAAGGTTGCTGCTCTGTTGCTCATCTTCGAGGGTCTGAATCCTCCCGTGGTCGAGGGTCTGGCCATCGTCGGCATGAGATGGTCTCGAGGATCCTAGGCGCAGCTTTACAGTTATGTTTTGTAGAAGTTTGCAATCCTGCGAGCCATCACTGTACGTGTGGTCGAGCGCTGTTTCTTCGGCAACCAGGGCGGTCTCCGTTTGAACGCGTCTATTGCAATTCGAGCTATGGCATGACAATCACGATAAGAAGATAGAGCTGACTGTCTGATCCATGACGCAGACTGGACTCACCAAGAAACTCTCTCGTTAGCGCGTGCGTTCATCTTGACTTTCACCGGAATGTCCTTACCACATGATGGGCAGAGTATCGTCTTTTGCTTGTGCGTCGCTCTTTGAAAGGTGACGACCCTCATGACAAGCCTTGTACCATCCCTCAAGTAGGGTAGAAGCTCGGGTTGAAGGGTAATTGCGCCTAGGGCTTCACCGAGAATAATCTCAAAGTTGCCCTTATCTAAAAATCCGCGTAGCAACGACAGGAAATCCGGATTACTGCCATATCTTTCAAGCACCGATTGCGCCAGGATCTGTCAAATGTTAAAGTCTTGGAAAGATCATCTATGATAGGAGAGAGCTTACGGAAAGGCTGGTGTGCTCAGGCCTCGGCAAAATTTGCGCCAGACCGAGAGGGTCAACCAAAGTGATTGACTCAACGACTATCTCTCTGGCCCTAGTAGCGACGCTCAACTCGAGCTGGATGAACAACTTGGAAGTTTCTCAGCTTTGGTACCCGGTAGTAGAGAAACGATACCCTGGAACTTACCGTACAGTCCGCCACACAGGAGTCGATTCGAGCATTCCACTGCGCGATTGTCGATACAATTATGGAGTATTTCAAACGTTTTTTCCTCAGTAAAAGTTCGAGGTGACCAGCAGCTCCTTTCAGTTCACTGTAGAGGATATCTTTTGAGAACAAGGAATGGATTATTTAGAGTCAAACTGTACCTTGTGATGCGTTCCAGATGCTGCATTAGTAGACGGTCAGGATAGCGCCCGATCTCCCCCAGGAGTACGTTTATCCTCTTCATGAGCGCTTGTGTGTCTTCTTGAATTTGATATCGAGCCTAAAACGTTTCAGATGTTCTGCACTTTCAGTCGGCCACCAATTTGCAATGCGTCGCCTACCTCGATGAGCTGTAGAACCTTGTACAATGCCTCCATCGCTCCTTTGATCGATGGTCCAAATACGGGAATAGCCTCGGCGATTGAGAATAAGACGTCGATCGCGACTCCGGCACTCTGCAGCCACTCTCGAGAGGTTATCAAAGCATTATCGTGGGGGTCTTCAGCTCCCCGAGCCTTCCGAGTCAGACGCCTAGAGAAGTCAGCTATAGAGGCAACACATCGCCGTATTAGGGAGCTTGGTCCCGTGCGACGAGCGCGAACTGCGACGACCAGGCTAGTTGGTTGCGTGTTCGTCGTATTATGCTCAGTGTCCATGTCTATGGCCCGGAGAGGGTTAGGGGGATGACAAGGAGGAGTCGTAAGCTCCTGTTATCCATATGAGCGTGACACCTGTACTTCATTAGCTGAGCTCGAAAAGTGAAAGTGATTCCTGTCCGTGGCACAGTGAAGGGTCGGCAGGGATAGGGCGAGTTCAAGCAACCGAATCCACAGAAGCACGATATGAAATCGTATTCATTCGGGCGATCGCGGCTCTGGCCGCTGTCTTTGAAATGTCAAGCTGCCCACGATGCCGGCAAAAACGGCGACTTGCTGAAAAGCAATACTCGGGTTGAAAGGTGCAGAAACCATACGCGTGGTTTTGAAGACGGTGAAGTGTATGCAGTAGAAAGCAGAATGAATACGACGACAAATGTGAGTCGGATGAAAAGGCAACAATAATAACGATAAGAGCAAAGCAACAGACACACCATCGAAAGCAAGCAAGTCCCAAAGCAACCCTATCCCCAAGTCAAGTCAAAGCCGAGCCAGCATTTTCAACCGAGAAACAATCACCCCACCCTCGCCTGAATCGGCGCTGGCACCCCAGTCCACGTCCCCCCGCCGACCATCGGCGACCCCTTCCTCTGCTCAATCTTCCTCACCACGGCTCTCAACTTGTGATTCATACTATCCTGCGCCCTCGCAGACTCGTCATCACCCGACCTTCTCTTCAACTCTGCATTCCTCTCCCCAATCCACAATCTCAGCGCCGCGTTGCCCACTCCATCAATCGGTTTCGAGCCTGCGACTTGGGAGCCGTGACTTTGACTTTGGGTGTGAGCCTGAGATAGGGAGGAGGAGGAAGCGGTATTTTTAGGAGCCTTCGGTTGAGCACCTAGGCCAGCAGCCAACTGCTCCGCCGTTGCGAGCATAGCTTCAGCATGTTCAGTTGAGGTGTTCAGGTACTGCGATGCGATTAGAGCCATGATAAGCGCTCTAAGGTGGTTATCCGTCGAGGTTGTAGCGAGTTGCAAGCCTTGTCGGAGGTGCATCCTAATGCACAGAACGTAAGCACTCAGGGAGGTACGACCAAGATCGAATCAACGACTTACTTCGCTTTCAAAAACTCGTTGGTCAACGCAGCTCTCAACACGCACGCTACAGACATCAGCGTACTCCCAAGCCCCTCACACGCCTTCACCACCTCTTCCGCATGTTGCTTCAAAGCTTCCTCTTGGTCGCTTACATATTCTTCGTCGATCGATTCGGGTGGGTACGACGCTATCTCCCGTCTGAACATCCCAATTCTCAACCACACCTCCCCAGCTCTGGCGGCAGCGTTGATCCACGAGTCTTCCATCCCATCCTGATCATTATCTCCCTGCTCTCGCCGACGGGAAAGGTAGGCAGACACTTGGTAGCACTGCAGCGCCCGCTCGGTTTGGTTGAGCCCGTGGGCCAGCTGTGCATGGAGCAGGGTTATACGCGCTGAATATTGAGACCAGAGTCCTGCATTCCTCGTATGCGAGATGAGTTCAGCGAGGTGCCGTTCCGCTTCTACGAATTCGCTACGCATAACCGCCACCTGGTATCATTGTATTAGGTTTTCTGAGTATCTCTGGCAGTGAAAGGTGAGCTTACCCCGACGAGCTCGCATATGAGATCAGCCTTAAGCTTGTGTAATCTCGAATAGTGTGCTTCAACGTCTGCTGCGGATGCCCAAGGTGGCACTATGGAGGACTGTCAGCGAGAATAGGGTGCGGAATTCAGAGAAAGACGGACATCCTGCATCCTTTTTCAGGTCTTTATCAACGACGAGCAAGCCTTCCATGGCGAAGATCTTCCGCTTTGGCTTCCTTCCGACCGGGTCGCGTTTGGCGATACTCGTGATGAGGAAGGCAAGGACCATGAGGATACGAGGTCGGGCTATCTGAACGCACAAGGGTTGTGAACCCAGGAAAGGAATCTAGAGCAGCGACCCGGTGTAAGCTACAGCTCTTCGGATAAGGCTATCAGGAAAATCAGACGCACCTCAACGACGCCATGCCCCAGCTTATCCAGAATCCCACCATCCAGCATCTCGTGGAGAATCTTGGTCCTCGCTTCCACGCTAGGCGTGTCGCCGACGTAGGTATAGAAAATGATGCCCAATGTAAGTGCGTATATCAGCAACGCAGATTCATGGAGAGGTCGATTGGTATGAGCAAACAAAGCAGCGCATTCCGCCAGTTTCGACGGTTGAGGAGCAGTAGGGTAGTCCAACAGCACTTCTGCTTCGTTGAGTGCCTCCTGCACCCCATCCCACGAGCCCATCTGCACTAGCGTCTGCAATCGCAGAACAGCCGCTAGCTTGATAATGTCGCGGTGGGAATTCCGTGAGGCGAGATCGCTGAAGTCCTGAATGGCCTTGAGAGACTGTGCTGAGGGGATGAGGGTCCCGGAGCCATCGAGCGTGCTAAAGCTCGCGATATGGCCGAGGTGGGCAGTGTATACGAGGTGGGGAAGGTCTTTCGGGGCGATGAAGGTGGTCAGCAGGCGACGTAGAGTGGTTTGGGCTTGCTTAAACTTCCGTTGGTACTGGGATATTCGAGCAGATAGCACTGTCAAGTGGACCTTGTACGGCCGAAGTGTTGGATGCTACAGAAATATGTTAATTCACGCGTAGTGCATGACGATAAAACTCACATTTTGAGCTAGCAAAAGCTGAATGAAATAGAATGTAGGTAATTCATTTCGAATAAGTGACAGCCCGACTCACCGCTTTCGTTATAGCCGTCTCGACCTGCTGCTCGATGTCCGGCTGCTCCAAGCCCATCCTGAATCCCAACTCTGCCAACGTCGTCCACGCCCTACACTCCACATCTGGGTCCAAATTTTGATATGACAGACACTTCCATGTCGCCAAGATCGATAGGTATAGCGATTTCGAGTACTGCCGGTGGTTCGGTGGGTGCAATAGGAGATTCGACAGTGCCAGCAAGAGCACTGGCGTCGGCAACGCCTCAAATCTGCTTGTCGCCACCTCCACATACGAGCATTCAGTCACCTTCAGGCGTTTTGGCGGCGGCAAAGGTCGTTCGTCGATGTCCATAGCGTCCATGGTGGTCGTCGAGGTCAAACAGGGACGCGAACGTGACTGACGTCACAGTGTGACGACCGCGTTAAATTGGCTGTCACGGTCGCGGCAGCAAGACGCGACGAGTCGCAGAGGACAAAAACACTGCATGGCTGCATTTGCTCATGAAATGGGGCGGCGCGACTGAACACCGTTGCATAAGGCTCAAAAGAGCCCAACGTATATTCAAGAAGCAAGAAGAGGCTACTATATAATGGAATGTCCCATCGCCCTGCTCGAAGAATCGAACTGTGGCCGCAAACTTGGGTTACTACTCACAAACAATCGGAGTTTTAGCAGGTGCTACATCTCAGGTAGATCAATCTAAAAAAGGTGCTCCGTTCAAGTCTAGGACAGGAAATGTCAGCGGAGCCGCTATTTGGGTAATGAACAGAGCGCACAGGGTATATTAATAATGTCTATTTATAAGACTTTATCCTCGACTCTCGAAGACGTAGAAGGAGAAAAACGACGAGTACGTCAAGGAGTTCCAGAAACGACTATGAGCGGCGCAAGCTGCTCCACAAACTCCCTCACATCATTCGGTATTTCGAAAGGGCCATCGTGAGGCGTAGATATCTGAATGGCTTCGAGTTTGGGCAGGTTGCTCTTGAAGTCAGCAGTTAGCAAGCGTAGCAAACCCAAAGCCTTGTCATGCCTCAAGTATAAATTGAGGTGGAGTTGACGAAGATTCGGGAACTGAACGGGCTGGCGAAGAATGTCCCATGGGAAATATTCGTGCCGTGCCACATAAGTGTGGACAGGGAGGCAAAGGGAGGTCAAGGCTTCATGAGCCGAATCCGCGTTTAAGAGCGGTCCCATCCATTGTTCGTTGTCGATTGGCTTCACGATGGTCGCGTGTCGAAGGTTTCTGCACTGCGAGAAGAGCTCCGCCCATTCAGCAGCTGATAAAACGTGTGAAGGGCTGTCGATGCGAATGCTCGTAAGCTGCGGCCACGGCATGGCGAATTTCAGTGGATGAGCTTGCATAAGGGTAAAAGAGGCATGCGTCAACTTGGGACACTTGTTCTGGAAGGGAGTATTGAGCGTTTCGAATGCATGCAAGTACTCCTTCGACATCTGCACCGTGCAGCAGATCGAGACGGTCTCGAGGTTCTCGAAAAGATCATAGGGGAAACCTCTTCGCAGAAATTCGAAATGCTTGATCTTGACCATAGAGAGGGAGATATGTCTCAACCTCCGGGCGTACTTGGTGATGAGAGGCAGGAAGAGGCTGATATGGGAAGAGTGATGGTCGGGGTGTACCTCCTCGCCGAAGGAGAGAATCGGTTTGGTACCAGTTCGATTGAACCAGCGCTCGACCCCTCCAGCACGAATGAATCGAGCCGCTTGGTCATATTTGATGCTTGGACTCCTTCCCTGAGGAGAGGGAAAGATGACCGTGTCCCATAATCGATGCTCGGACAGGGCAGCTTGCCGCCAGGACGAGGCAACTTCACAGAGCATCATCGGTGGATTTCTGGGGCTCAAACGGTCTGCGTCATTTTCGGGAAGGCAATGGAAAAAAAGCTCTCCAAGTAGCTCGAGTGGGAAGGTCTGCAGAGCTGAGGTCGTCATGAAGAGTTGAAGGTTGAATAGAAAGCTGTAAACAAAGTTGAGAGCGCTGCTCTCTGATCGGTGATGGGATTATTCCAAGTCCGATAGATCACCGCCTTCAGGGTCTACATAGTACCCGCGTTCCCAACTTTCTCGAACCTCTTCGACCCAGCCAACTTGAAGCTACTTGAAGTAAGCCCTGAATACGTTTGAAAACGTGATTGTCGATTAATCCGACAATCATGCCTGGGTGAGTCATGACAGCCTCATCAACTCCGCGATTCAGACGTTGCCAGTATCAACGTCACGAACGGCCATCCGGAAGAGTGTGTACCTCCTTGACTTCTCACTCAAGACTAGACCCCAAAAACCTCGAATTAAACCTCAATATTAGAGATGACTGGGAAAATTGAATGTCCTGGTATATTTGTTTCCCGCTTGCCGTTCTGTTTACAGCCACTCAAAAGAGTATAAAGATGCTCGCTGAGAATAGTATCATCCACAGAGACCACCATGGACTACTGCCTATGCGAGCGCTCCCACTGCATTCGGCCTTTGGAAGAGCGAGAGCTGAGAACTCGGTTCCGCACGGCGTGTAAACAATCGAATATCCTAGAACCCTATCTGGCTTTACCGAAATGAAGGCAAGCGTTCTGACACCAGTAGGTGAGCTCCCTCGGCATCGATGATTAATCGAGTCAGACCTACCTATCGTCGACCTCGATGCTCCCTGGCGTCTTTGCGTATGATATGTTGGCGGCGAGTGCACCCTGATGCGAACGGTCCCTCAGCTTTTGATGGTCCTCCCCTCTCGAAAAAAGGAGAACTTACAATCTGGCCGGGAGGTATATTTACTTCAATTTGCTGCGACTTTGTAACCTTCTCTGACGACCCCACCTTGATCGTAACACCGCTCGATATCATTCCAAGGGAAACCTCCGTTGTCGTCTCGACACCAAAGGAATGCTCCAGCTCGAACGTTCCTCCCAAAGTCGTCTTTGAGGTTTCGTTGTTTCCCCAAGCACAGTTGCCTACTGATTGACCAATGATTACACTGTACGTGGTCATGGACGAGTTTCCCTGTCGATTGTAGCGGTTCATGAATACAGATTACCTTGAGCTTGGAACCACTCGAAACACCCACTGATGGCTTGAAGGAGCATTTCTCCTTCCCACACGGAGCACAGCGGTTTAAAGCAAGAACGTTGTTGTCGAGTGTAGTAGGCGGTTTACTCGACTCCGTACTAGAAGGAGCTGGGGTCGAGGTCAACGTTGAGGAAGTCGTCGAGCTTGTGGTCGTTAATGAAGTTGAGGTGGTGGTAGCAAGCGTGGTCGTCTCAATTGCCGTAGTAGATGTCGGCCGGGCAGTTCTAGAGCTAACGGGAATGATCCTCCACATGTTTACATCCATCGGTCCGACGCCAGATGACGGAACAACAGCTACCTAAGTGTGAGGAGTCAGAGACGACGACAGAAATTCATGAACTACCTCGTTTGCATCGGTAGGACCTCCTACCGCATCCCATGGTAGCCAGAAGCTATCACATACCAGGTTATCGCATATGCTGAAGAGTTGGAGTAGCAATGCAGTGGAGCTAATCATGAAGTGCATATAGAATTATAGGGAGAAACATACGCATACTGACCACGTCTTGGTCTGAGGTTCCAAAACCGATTTCCAGTAGTCCACGACCCAAGTACGCCACTGGGTCTCTGCACGACATAGGTCCCATGCTGCCAGTTTCTAATTTCGAACATGTAGGAAGAATCCCCATCTGGGCGGAAGGTCCACTTGCATAATTATTATTCGACGAGCGATTCAGACGACAGAGAGAGATGCATTGCTCTAGAACTCACCAATTGATCGAGAGCCTCTGTGTTGTCCGATCCTAGGGTGGCATTCACGCCTGTATCGCCCAACGGGAACTGCAAATAACCTCCACCACCATACGCCGTGTAGATTTGATACTGGACTCCTGTCGATATGCTCTCCATATCCAGCTCGTGGCTGCGTATGCTGTGATGGGGGCGGAGGGCACCCTCGTGGCTAGCACACTCTTATGGGCAAAGGCGATCAACCGTGTCGGCTCCAGCGCCAAGTGAAAATAAAATGAAAACCGTCACCCACTCCTTGGCATCGCTCCGCAGACAATCCTCAGGCTTCAGCACAAAGTTGATGGACGTGATGGGTGTTGGCATTCGTTAGCGCCCGTCGGAAGGAGCTCGATCTTCGAATCCTACCGCGTATGCAGCCAAATTCAAGTTCGCCGCAGGGTTGAGGATAGCTGAGGGGTAAGTGAAGATGGCGGGGACTTGATATTGCGGAGTCAAGTCGACACAAGTCTAATTACTCGTAAATAGGGTATAGGAGGGTTCAAACAATTAACGCCCATCAGACCCTATCGGAGAACAATGTCCGATCCAAATCCGAAGACTGGATCGTAAAGCATGATACACAAGCATGGCAGATGGCTTGCTTATAGCAGCACCGGGATACAAACCGCGAACAGTAGCCACACGGCCAGGCGAGATACTGTCCAACTTGGATGCGAAATCCCAGTACCTCCACTGCACCTTTGTTCAGGAAGGGTGAGGGCTGAGATTTCGGTGTCACAGGAGGTGTAAACAACAGAATACCCCAGTACCTGCGCTGGCGATATTGAGACGAAGGCAAGTGTTCTGCAGATAAGAAGTATTAGAGGTGGAGCCTTCGTATTAGACTGCAATTACCTGTCGTCAATTTTTATATCTCCTGGCGTTGTTGCGTACGAAATATTGGCGACAAGGGCACCCTGAATGAAGGCCCATCAGCACTAGCTCGTTTTGCCTCAAGCTCTGATCGCACGTACCCTTTGACCGGGAGGGATGCTGACCTCAATCTGCTGCGACTTGGTGATCTTTTCAGACGTCCCATAAGAGATGGTAGTACTGCTTGAAACACTGGGCCCAATCATCCCGAGTGATACGCCTGTTGTCGTCTCGATGCTAAACGACTGCTCCAATTCGAAAGTACCTCCCAAGATCGTTTTGGTGGTTTCGTTGTTCCCCGCGCCGCAATTCGATACAGACTGGCCAATCATGACGCTATAGTACGCGACAGATGAGCTACCCTGCATATTTCCAGAACTTGTGAGTAACACGCGACGAAGGTAGCAAATACACCTACAGAGGGACGGAAATCACACTTCTCCTTTCCACATGGGGCACACTCTTTCAAGGCCGCAAAATCACCCTGGAAACTAACAAAGGGTTAGCCTGAGCTCAGACTCGGAAGATCGGAAGATGGCTGCCGACCTCGACGAGCCTGCCGTGGAAGTTGCTTTCGTCGAAGTAGAAGTGGAGGTGGAAGTGTAGGTTGAGGTCGTGATTGAAGTTGTGCTTGAGCTTGAAGTTGTGCTTGTGCTTGTGCTTGAGGTGGAGGTCGTTGTCGTGGATGAGGACGTGCTAGAAGACGAAGCTGGAACGATTCTCCAATATTCTGCTCCCGTTGTGACGCTCCCCCTTGGCGTCAAAACGACCTACAAAGAGCAATGGCGGAAGTTATTTGAACGTTTGTTTCATGTGAGGCTCAGAAATGCTCACTCGCATCCCATCCGTTGAGGTTTGCCTTCGCGCAGGTCCCCCAGTGTTCTACGAGGAATGCAAAGGTGTGAGGTGTATTTTGTGACGAGTGAACAGCGAAACCCAGCGAACACACCTGAGAAGCAGCCCCAAGTCTCGCTGATGTATCTTGGAATGGCGACCAGACGTTGGCGCACGACGAACTGCTGCAGATGCTATGAAGGGAACGCATGAGTTCAGAGGGAGGACACAGACGCATTGAAAACCAAGTACTCACATATAAGTATCGTTCACAGGTTGGAAGTACCAATAGCGTTCAGAATAACTCGCTGCCTCAATTAAATCGCCGGCGCCCCATGTCGCGTAGGCATCGTCGTACATCAAGCTCTCGATCGCAAAAGATGAGGAGGAGTCTGGGCTTGAGTGAAATGTCCACTGATAATCGAGGAGCTCTTTCGTTAGTCGTTTGAGGAGGTTGGAGTGAGAACTCGTGAAAAAGGCAACGTTGCCCACTTACTGGTTGCTGTTCCGACCCAATAAACGCGATACTACTTCTACTCGGGATTTGCACATAGCCGTCAGTGTATCGAGGACTGTAAATGTAGTATGGAACTCCGGTCGAGATTCCTGACATTTGTGTACCTCGGTGCTGGACGTGGGCGATTCGTAGTCGGTGGTCAGAGACGAGCAGTCTGCACGCACAAACAGCCGAAATATAAGGCCTGCCCCACTGCCCTGCCAGCGTCAAGCCAAATTTGGCATTGCCACCTTGCTTGGCATCATCGTGTTCACCGCAAGCGACCCTTCAACAGCTCCATGTCACTGGTATGGAGCTGACGGAGCGCTGTCATCGGCATTAGGCAACATTCTTGCCCTGCTCCCAGTAGGCTCGCCCGGAAAGAGGAGGCTTGTTCGAGAGTATGATAAAAGCTAGAGGTGAGAGGACATCAGCTATAGTCTCGTAGAGAAAGTCTGTACAGGGAGGGGCTCGAAAACCATGGAACGCGTAGTCGGCAGCCGGCTATGTATGTGTCGTTCGGATTTAATAAGCGCCAGGGGCCAAATCTTGGCAGGGCTCGATCTGAGTTATCAGATAAACGCGCTTGAATCACCGAACGAATTGACAGGGTGTATGCAACGTACAAAAGTGAAGCCCTCAGCCCATCTCCTGATTCTCCTCCTTCCCCCGACAGAGAGGATGAATTCCAGTGAGCTCGCTCACTTTTTCATGCGGTGTGGTGCTAATCGGACCCGCTGTGGGCTGGGTGTCAACGCGCCTTCAAGCTGTAAAATGGGCTCGCAAAAAGTCCACTTCATTCAATGGATCCGGAGCCTTTCCTCCTGAACGCTGTGCGTGCACACAACACCCAGCACAGGTTGAATATCTCTGGTGTTGAGGTCCGTTATCAAGCTCTCTGGCCGATCGTCGGCACCGGGTCGCGCTGGAATTGTTGTTGGACACTGCTCCTTCGAGCACACCCGAACGAGCGCGGGGTCTCCCCTCAGTGTTAGGAGGATCATCATCTCGAATGCCGATGTATTCGAGAATCGATAATCGAGATGGTTGGGATCATTATGATGTGAGTGTCACTGTCGGATATCTCGAGGAGAGAGACGATTGCGTTCAAAGTAACAGTGGAATACATAGTCCAAATAGCAACGACAGCGCCAACCAAGGTACGCCCGAAAGTAGCTGTTGGCGTCCGACACTAGCATCGTTACAAACGTGTGGCTTCGGCGGCGGAACAGCTGAAAACGATGTTCCACACGGAACGTAGGAGACGGAATATCCTAGAACTCGTTCTGGCTCTATTGAGACAAAGGCAAGGGTCCTGAAATTGGGACATGAGAACCTCAGCATGAGCTAGAGGATGTTTGTGGTATTACCTGTCGTCGACCTTGATGTTTCCTGGAGTCTGTGCGTACGATATATTTGCAATAAGAGCACCCTGTGAGGAATAAGGATGGCATGGCAGGTTCTTGATTCAAAGCCACGTACAATCTGGCCAGGAGGTATATTGACCTCGATCTGCTGCGACTTGATCAGCTTCTCCGTTGTCCCGTGTTTGATCGTCGTACTGCTAGAGATACTGAGGCCAATCGTTCCAAGAGATACGCCAGCAGTCGTCTCAACGGCAAACGAATTCTCGAACTCGAAGGTTCCTCCTACTGTTGACTTGGTTGTTTCGTTGTTCCCAAGCACACAGTTCGAGACTTGTTGGCCAATAATAACAGCATAGGTGGTCATAGCTGAGTCACCCTGGGCATTTTTCAATCATGAGAATCACTGTGCACTGGAGATAGCTAGCTGCCTTCACTTACCGATGGCTCGAAAGAACACTTCTCCTTTCCACATGGAGCACACCTACTCAAGGCCTGAATATCCTTGTTGGCCTTACCGGGGCCCTCGTTCGTAGCGGAGCTTGATGGGGATGCTGGCGGCGATGTGATTGCAGGGGGCACAGTCCCAGAGCTTGCAGAAATAATCCTCCACATCCGCCCACCTGGACTAACATCTCTAATCACAGAGATCACGACCTGAGGAAAGACCAAGGCAGATTGAGCATACAGTCCCCATCCCAATTCCTGATGCGTGTATTCACCTCATTGGCTGAAGTTGGACCACCAGATACCTCTTTCCATGGGGCCAGGACGTACGTGCAGGTATTGTCAGTGCAAATGCTGGGGCATGTGAAAGGTTAAGCATCGACCTCGCCGTTACAAAGAGTGAGCCCGGGACTCACGTATGCTGTCCGTCATCTCCTGGCCTCAAATACCAGTGTTCTTCTCGTGTACTGTACGACTGAGCGAATGGCAATCTTGATTCAGAGTAAGGGTAGTAAGGTCCAACATATGTCTCATGTTGCGCGTTCTTGATAGCGTACAGTGGGACAGATTCTCTGCCAAAAGGATCGTCCAACTGCTCGAAGGTCCACTAGAGGATCTCAGGTCAACCATCGACGGAACGGAGATTTCAAGTGAGTTTACCAGTTGCGAAGGCTCTCCCACATCCGATGCGAGCGTTGCATTTAACCGTGTCGATCCACTCGAAAATTGCAGATACCCCCCAGCGTGGTGAGAAGTGTAAATCTTGTATTGAACCCCAGTGGATACGCTCATCTTCTACTGTCGTCCTGGTCTCCCGCGGGCTGCCGAGTTGTCGTTGGCAATGCCAGCGCGGGCCCTTTCTACAGCTCTGAGGGTGGTGTGAGTGGCAGGAGAAAGAGGCCCATGTTTGTTCCGTCCTGGTATCGCCTCGTCAATACCCCGCAGGCAACCTTTCAATCACTTGATGTGCCAAGCTCGTGGGTCAAGTCGATTAAGCGCCCAGATCGTTGTATTAGAAAGACGAAAGCGGCATGATCTTGATCGGCGAGCCAGGAAGAAAGAGTCTCAAAAGAGGCCCAGGAATGTCCCACGACGAGCTCAAAGGTCAAGTTGAGAAGAAGACACGACAACAGTGGAAGGATGGTGGGCTTGGTCGAAGGCAGGTCAGCACCGCCACTGGCAGACTTCAACTTGGCAGGGTTCCCGAAGACGAGGCTAATCCCGAAGCGAGCGATGACAGGTCGCCTGATCTTGGCTTGACTGCCAAGCCTCCACCTCCAGGCAACATGTCTCCCATCGAGCAAAACTCAGCTGAACACTGTAATTCACGACCTCGATACTCCTCAAAGTGCTCAGAAGGTTTAAAGGTATAAGTTCTTTCACCACCATCTATGTATTCCGTACGAGTTCATTCAACTGGAGTAGGTACGATCCGTCTACCATGAACACGTTAACACACCAATTACTAGCGACAGCCATATACTGAGTATGGAAAGGTTCGATCTGTGTGAGCGGCTGGAAGAACATTGAGATTCGGGAATTACGAGGCCTAGCCCTTCTATCCCCGATCCACAATCGACAAAGGCTGTTTCAAATCCAAGAATCAGCTTTGGGTCAACAGAAACGAACGCCAGTGTCCTAGAAAACTTCATGAAAACTTCATACGAAACGGTAAGTGCGAGCTTCTGACTTACTGATCATCTATTTTCATGTTGCCTGGCGTCCTGGTGTACGTGACGTTCGCAACCAAAGCTCCCTAAAGTTCGAATGTAGGTCAGATTCAAGCGCACCAGAGACCTGGTAGAGTGACCACGAACAATCTTTCCTGGTTCCACAGTGATTTCCACACTCTGGGATTTTACGATCTTGCTAGACGATTGCGTGATAAACTTCGTCTCGACCTTCGGTCCCGCTGCTCCGAGCGCTAGACCCGCGGTTGTTTCCGTCCCAAAGGACGATCCTACTTCAAGGGTTCCCGTATATGTTGACTTGGTGGAACTCCCGCCATTGCAGTTTGCCACTGGTTGGCCCACGATCACTTTGAATGAAGAAGACGATGGGGTACCCTGTCACATCGTGAGATCAATCCTAGAACACGAAGTGTCTCCGCGCAAATCGTACCGAAGCAGTAAAGGCACATCTCGAGGGTCCACACGGGGCGCAATGTTTGAAGGCCTCTATTCCTTGCTCTTGTCCAGCTTGTGTTGTGGTAGGTCTTGGTCTGGATGTTGTGTTGGGAGAGGTGGGTGAAGGGCTTGAAGGTGATCTTGACGCCTCAACGATTGTAGTAGTGCTTGTCCCAGTAGTAGTGCTTGTCTGGATTAACCAGAGATTTGCGCCCGTGGCTAGCAATCGAGGGTCCTGAGTGGAAACGAGGTACGCCTAGAATTTCATCAGCACATCCAGTGAAAAGGCGAAACATGTGCACGAAAGAAATCACCGTTGGACTGCCGAGCGCGGCCCAAGCGTACGTGCAGCTTGGATCGTAGCATATCCTGCACCACAATTCAATACCAGGAAGCGGTGATTTGAGCTTTGGAAGGTGTTACTGACATGGCATAACCTTCGGGCGACTGCGCCAAGTACCAAGCTTGAGGTGAAGAGCTCGACGTCAGAGGTACCTCAGTCGACGAAGGCACGCCGACAACGTAGGTGCCATAGTCGGGATTCATGATGGTGAGCATCTGGGGTGACGAGGGTAATTGCTGGAACTCCCACTACATACGATCCATGCTCAGCCCGTTGGGCGCTGTCCGGAAAAAAAGGTACCTACTAGTGGAACTGAACTGCTTCCTGGCATCACCAGTGTTGTGTATGAAGGAGATGACGGGTCTATGAACCCGAGATACGCTCCGAAGTAGTACGCAGACATAATGGATCCAATTGCGATTGACATTGTTCTGGGAGAGGAGGGGAAGGGTCTGACAGCAGCGCCGCCCATTCTTTGACTAGTCTATATACTTCGTGCAAGGCGACCCCGTGCTCCTTTGAGCATTGTATAGAGATGGACAGCGGAGGCGCTCATAAGATAGGACAGACTCGGCCTGACACATCGCCTTCAATTTTTCGTAGGCTATGTCGGAGGTAAAAGGCTGTAACAGACGCCGACTTGAACTCAAAGGTTAATGTTAACTGGCACGCGGAATGCGCACTTTCGCCCGTGCACACACCATGCTTGGTGCAGCTGTATCTTGGGATAACATGTTTCTTCAGCCTCCGGGGCGGGTAGGTAATTTAACAGGTCGTGACTGATCGCAGCAATGCGCCTGTTCCGTGTTCTCTCCACCCCAGTCGACAAACTTGAAGCTTCTTATACCTTCGACCGTAAACGAGAATCTTCTCCATCACGCCTATAAACTAGACGATCATCATTCCGCCTCATAACTTACAGAATGCGCCCGTGGTGGTACTGGAACGGTGCGCTGAGAAAGGGCGAATGTTGCATCGCTTCAACACATGGATCTGCCCTTCGTCCGTCGGATGATGATGCACGCTGTGTACTTGAAGTTCCGCGTCTAGTGAGGCGGTGCGCCAACCACTGGCAGTACAAAGCCTCGGTGCTGCTTGAAAAACGTGGTAGTTCTTTCCCCGGCATCTATTCGCTCAATGAGGTCGTGAAATTGGAGCAGCTATGGATCTGTCTACCAAGGAGACACTATCACACTCATTAATAACAACAGCCATATGCATATACTGAGTGCGGAAAGGCTAGATCTGGAAGAGTGGCTGGAGGAACATTGTGATTCGGGGATCACGAGGCCTAGCCTTTCCATCCCGGTCCCACAATCGACGAACGCAGTCGCAAATCCAATAATCAACTTTGGGTCAACGGAAATGAACGCCAGTGTCCTGTAAATAAAGGAACGTTCATGAAACCTTTTTTACGAGATAAATGCGAGTCTCTGACTTACCGGTCATCAATTTGCATATTGCCCGGCGTCCTGGTATACGTGACGTTCGCAACCAAAGCTCCCTGCATTTCGAGTGGAGGTTAGATTTATTGAGATTGCCAGAGAATTGGGAGAACTACGAACAATCTTTCCCGGTTCCACAGTGATTTCCACGCTCTGCGATTTCACGATCTTGCTCGACTTTTCCGTGATAACCTTGGTCTCGACCCTTGGTCCCACCATTCCAAGAGCTAGGCCCGCCGTCGTTTCAGTGCCAAACGTATGCCCTACTTCAAGGGTACCTGTATATGTTGACTTTGTGGGGCTCTCGCCGTTGCAGTTCGCCACTGGTTGGCCGACAATTACTTGGAATGAAGAAGACGACGGGGATCCCTGTCACGTTGTGAGATTAATCATAGAACACGAAGTGTCTCCGCGGAAATCGTACTGAAGCAGTAAAGGCGCATCTCGATGGTCCACATGGAGCGCAATGTTTGAAAGCCTCTATTCCTTGCTCTCGTCCAGTTTGTGTGCTGGATGGTCTGGGTATCGATGCCGTGTTGGGCGGCGTGGGTGAAAGACTTGATGGCGATCTTGAGCCCACTATTGAAGCACCACCTGTCCCCGTGGTCGTATCAGTCTGGATTAGCCAGAGATTTGCGCCCGTGTCTAGCAATCGAGGGTCCTCTGCGGAAACAAGATACGCCTAAAATGATATCAGTACACTTACATTGAGAAAGGCGAAACGTGAAAAAACTGACCGTCGGGCTGTCGAGCGCGGCCCAGACGTACTCGCAATCAGGGTCGTAGCAAATGCTGCACGATGATATATTATCAGCAAGGCGCGGATGTGAGCTTTGGAAGACGTCACTGACATGGTATCACCGTCCGGTGGTTGTGTCAAGTACCAATATTGAGGCGAAGAGCTCGACGTCAAAGGGAGTCCATCCGACGAAGGTATTCCAGTGATATAGGTGCCATAGTCTAGGTTCATGATGGTGACTGTTGGGGGTGATGAGGAGATTTGCTGGAATTCCCACTACGATACTTGACTAAGGAATGTGAACGCTACCGCAAGAAATAAGGTACATACCAGTGGAATAGAGGTTCTTCCTGGCATAAGCAACTCTGTATGTGACCCCGAAGATGGGCTCAAGAACCCGAGGTACGCGCCGAAGTAGTACGCAGATATGATGGTTCCAGTTGAGATTGACATTTAATTCTCTTGGGAGGATATGGGAGGATAGGAGGGTTTGTGAGCGCTCCCAATTTCGTGGCCACTCTATATACTTTGCGCAAGGCTATCCCGTGCTTCTCACTTGGGGCTCTGGGGTGGACATGGCCAGCGGAGGCGCTCATAGACTGAAACGGACTCAGCCTTGACACATTGCCTTCAAGGCTATAGCGGAAGCGGAGAGAAAGAGACAAAGCAAGCGGCCGCTTGAACTCAAAGATGTCATTGGCACGCAGAATGTGCAACGACACGCGTGCACATACACCTTGGAACCAGCCCCCGGGAGGTAATTTGACAGGTCGTGGTCGATCGCATCGCAGCACTGCGATGGAGACATGAATGCTCCACGTCCTCTTCACTCGTCTTCTCAACTCGTCTCATTCCTCCGAGTCGACAAGCTTCGCATAGCTTTGGCCATAAGTAAGGGCCTGAACTGTGAACATGCCCATGAACCCCAAGATCGTGTTTTCATCCCACTACCGACGGAACGTAAGGCCCGATGTGGCACTCGGAATGCATAGGTGTGCGCCAGTCTGATATCACATCCCGTATATGCTTGGATCGACCGCTCGTCTATTGTCTATTGGATGTACAGGTTCTGCGTCTAGTGGGGCGGTGCGCCAGCCAGTACGTATACGGAGCCCAATGAAAGAACCAAGAGATAAGGAAGCGGTGTGGGTGAGCAGACGAAATCGCGAGTTTGACGCCCAAGGTGTGATAAGGGATTCCCTATAATGAAGATGCTGTATAGACCTCAAGTCTTGAAGTTAGGACAGCCGTCACGGTGGAGCACTTAGACCAGTGGTTGCTGAATATCGTGAAAAAATCGCCGAAGTTCAGTTGGTTTGCAATCCGCCTCGAAGTCAGAAACGTTCTAGTGGCCTGTGTATCCAGCATCTCTGAGGTATTTGGCAGGGTCGACAATCGACATGGCCAGTGATAGGAAAGAAGTTGAAGACTTGCAAGCGAATGTGAATGAAAGCCTGCCGGTGCCATTCGGCAAATAGCGATCTGATGCTGTACAGTTTTACAGCCACCGGGTCTTGCCGCTCGGCACAGTCAACGAGCCCATCACAGGGATTAGATTTCGTTCCTCCCCATCCTCCTCGTCGTCAAGACTCAAAATAAGCCAGCATGAGGTATGCCTCGTCATCGCGTACGATGTTGTGGACGATGTGCTCATCGTCTTCGACAGTTCTAGCAAGCTCTCAGTGTCAAGCGTGCGGGGCTCCGTTAAAGAGCTCCTCGCCGAAGCCAACGGCGAGAAGAAGCGAAACTTCGTGGAGACCATTGAGCTCCAGATTGGCCTCAAAAACTACGACCCCCAGCGTGATAAGCGTTTCTCTGGTACCGTCAAGTGAGTTGTCGTCGAACATCTCGTTCTCGAGCAAGGTCTGACCGCCATTGTAGGCTCCCCAACGTTCCCCGTCCCCGCATGTCCCTGTGCATTCTCGCCGATGCCAACGACATCGATCGTGCTAAGCAGATTGAGCTCGAGTACATGTCCGTCGATGACTTGAAGAAGTGGGTTCATTCCGAGTCGTCTGTCATCCGTGGTTTCGCTGACTAGCGGTGGTAGGCTCAACAAGAACAAGAAGCTCGTCAAGAAGTTGGCCAAGAAGTACGATGCTTTCCTTGCTTCCGAAGCTTTGATCAAGCAGATCCCCCGTCTTCTCGGTCCCGGTCTCTCTAAGGGTGAGTCTAGCGCCCACCGCTCTCCCGTTCCGTGTTCTGACTCCCCATCCAGCTGGCAAGTTCCCTACCCCCGTGTCCCATGCTGAGGACTTGTCCAACAAGATCACTGAGGTCCGCTCGACGATCAAGTTCCAGCTCAAGAAGGTTCTTTGCTTGGGTGTCGCTGTCGGCCACGTCCAGATGACCGACGACCAGGTTCTCGGCAACGTCATGCTTAGTGAGTCTTGCCGCAGGGCTCTTCACCGGCGTCGTATTGACCTTGTTTTAGGCATCAACTTCCTCGTCTCCCTGTTGAAGAAGCACTGGCAAAACGTCAAGTCCCTCCACATCAAGTCGACCATGGGCAAGCCTATCCGTCTCTACTAAACGGCTGGCGCGTTTTGGACGTATATCTAGGACTTTGGGCTAGGACGTTTATGCGAGGAGGTTGAGGGAGCATGCTTCACGATGGACTGGGGGGCCGTAATGCAAAACATGAAGCCCCGCACGCTTGGACCAACAGTTCCATGAGGAGGGAACTGATTGGGAGCTGATGCGGTCTCTGTTGTCCATCTGCTGTTTTCTTCGACGCCGAGTGCATTCAAACGTCGCCGTTATGTACTATGACTTCATGCTACCAATATGACGACTACATCCGCTGCTGAACCGCCTTCGCAACCATCTGAAGCACTCCTCTCGCATCCTTCCTGAACTCATGACGCGCTCCACCAGTTGGAGTCGGTACGTATGTCTGGGAGGTGCTCGTCATAGGTGGGGTTTCAGAACAGGTATATATGCAGCCATCGCTGGATCTTTCTCTTCATCTTACAACATGGATTTTTTGAAAAACTCTCTCAACAACCCAGGCCAGTCGACCGCTTCCAACCAGCAGCAGGCTCCGCAGAGCGGCGGCTTTATGGGCAAACTGAACAATATGGGTGGCGGAGGCGAAGCTGGTGAACGCAATGAAGGTACGTCGTCTCTTCTCTACTCGTTCGTACCCTCCAGCTGACTGAAAACGTCCTCTTGTAGATTCGCTTGATAAAGGTCTGTCCGCGTGTGGAGCCTGTTACCTCAATTTCCTAGCAGCCGGCGTTTAGGCGTGCACTCTATTTGATTTTGATTTCCCGGAGCTGACGTTGGTGTTCTTTTCAGGCATCGACTACGTTCAGGAAAAGTTCTTGGGTCAGGGACCGCAGAATAACGAGTCTGCATTCGAGCAGGCGAAGGATAAGCAGATTGCTGATGCTATTCGGAAAGGGTTTGGGAAGAAGTGAGAGCTTGTTGAGGGACGGGACGTGAATGGGCGGGAGGGCTATGTGGATGACTTGGGTGATCATGGACTTGGACCTTTTCTCTTACTAGAATTTGCATGATTAACCTCTTCCTCTTCCTCCCTCCTCCTCCACTTGTATTTGTATCTCATCAAACTCGATAATTCATGATTCGAGAAGCCTAAAGTACATCCATCAAACTAAAATACAACAGAATAGCATAGCATTACGAGCGTATCGTCCGTCCGAATTCGAATTAACATTATACTATACATGAGACCCCGCGGGAGGTTTCGTAGATCTTGCAATAACGTTCCAGTAATAAGATGAAGCAGGTCTGAATTGGATGACTTCGCAACCTGGTCTTGCTCTTCGTTGGTTAATCCCACCACCAGTAGGCGCTACGCTGTTCCCTAGGTACACTTCGTCGGGTTGTTGGGGGTTCGATGCGGTGTGGTAGTCGACCGAAGCGTCAAGTTTTGTGACCGAGTTCCGAATCTATGATTATAAGTTCGAATTTTGGTTCGTGAGTACTTTGGGCAGAAGAGCAGAGCAGAGGAGAGCAGAGGCAGAACGGGTGCGTACCCTTAGAGCAGACTCTTTGTGTCCGCCTTTTGTGAAATGCCCGTATGCGTTGACGCCGTGAAGCGGTGGGTCGTCTAAGCCTCCGTGGATTTGGAGAAGTTGGTGTCGCATGTTGAGGGAGGCCAGGAAAGAGTTGGCGTATACTATTACAGGTATCAGCGTCAGTGTCAAAGGTTCGAATGAAAACCGATGTACGTTTGGCTATCACGAAGTGCAAGCCCATGAAGATGAGATTGTGAGGCATGAGGAGCCACTAGTATAGTTGAGCGTCAATGAACCGTTTTAGACTGAAGATGGGGAGCGAGAGACTTACGCAGAGCAGGGAGGCAATGGCCGCAAAACTACATCCATCCCAGTAAGAACAATATCACCATTCGTTGAGAGAGACACAACGTACCAAGTGAGAGCCCCGTTTTCCAGAGTATACAAAGCAAGAGTGTCCACCATCCTGATCATCCTACGATCAAAATACTCTCCGTTAGATTCAAAGGTCGTAAGTTGGATATGAAGGACTCACATCGTGGAACACGGACTTATCCTTCCGCGGATTTCGATCAGGAAATAGCAGAGCCATCCTGTAATGAGGACGTCGACTGCTGCTGTCAGAGATAGACCCGTGGTGAACATTGTCTAGTTTGACAGGCGGTTCAGCTTTGACAGCGATGGGCCAACGACGGAGGTGTTTAGCCTACCCGAGGGAATGGAATCATGAACGCGGAGAATCGTTTGAGGCGAAGCCTGTTGGACGTGGATTCAGGGCCAGTGCTGACGAGAATAAAGAAAGAAAAGTCTGCGTACATGTTTGCGGTCGTTACTAGAAGCGCGTTTACGGATTGGGTCAACGGCGGGCGTCAGAGACAAAACTAGGGACTGACTTGAGGCGGAAGCTAGTCTCGCAATGGCGAGAAATACCTAGCGAGGTGCGGAAATTAGGGCTCAGGAGATGGGGAACCTAGCGAAAGATCGGGACGTACGATTGGGCCGGTGATAAACCAATTATTTCGACTCGCTAACGTGGGCGCTGGGTGAATTCTCTGAGTTTTTATAAACCAGGTAACGTACATCTGAAGATTTTGACGGCGAAGAAGCTGCAAGATATGTTTGGGTGAGTGGTCACCGAAGGGGCGTCTGAGGAGCAGAGACGAACCAGTGAACGAGTAAAGTTTGAAGAGCCTAGCATTTTCGGAGAGGCGTCAACGCATGTACAAGGCAAAGGAAAGTTTGGACCCACTGTCAGAACGACCGATATCTTCCGGGTGTAAACTAAGTAAACAGTGGTATCGGAGATATGTCAATCTGGCACTCACTGCGAGAGCCCTATCGTATTCATGCGCTCAGATCAGCAAGGATAACGAGAGCGACATTGAACAGGCGACAAGACTTGCCATGGAATTTCATCAATTCGAGAAGTGTCCCCGAAATGTTGAATGAAGTATTCATAAATCGAAAGCATGACGAAAACGCTGTGCGCAATATCCAGAAACCTATCGCAGCAGCAGTTAGGCCACCGCACGATGGGGTTCAAGGCAATGATGTGAACCTACCATGACGCCAGCACCTGGGGTAGCCATCGAGGATTTGTTCGAGGCGATTCGAAGTCGATCGTCAATAAGCGCCGAGAAGCGGTGGCTAACAGAATTCCTTACCATGGCTTTCGTCTTGTGCGAGTCTTCTGGATATTGCTTGAAGTACACCAAGCATTGTGTTACAACTACGCCGCTTAACCTGAATGCATCATAAGCCGAACCCGAGTCAGAGAGATCATAATCATGGATCGATCATAGTCGTACAACTTGAAGTATGCAACTCACCCCAATGACATGCCAGCCCCAAGCAACAAAGCCCCATAGGTCTTCCCAATGTCCACCGAGGAGCTTGCCATTCTGAGTCGACCCGAATGGCACCCCTAATAGGAGGGAGGGAGCAGCCAAGCGACGCGATGGTTGCGAGTCAACCACTGAGCCGTCAAGAGCCTGACAGCTCGGGGCAATACGAGTGAAGGGGGGACTCAAAAAAAAGGCTGTGTCACAAGACCCCTTGACTCCGGGTATATATAAGCATGCCTGTCCAAACTGTCAGTGTCTTTTCTGTACGACCGTCTAAGTTGGGAATCATGGGTTGTTGTGATGGTGCGCTTTTGGACTGACGTTCCTGGAAAGTAATCAGTCAGGTCGTTAGTGATGACGTTGATTACCGCTCAATCTCCCATGCCTCCATTGCGATTCCCGCCTCAAAAATCAATTTCAAAGCACTTGGCGTGGATTGAGAGCCCGACTGACATATTGTGAGGAAGCTGAGGGGTCCTCGGGAATTAGAGGTACGCAGTAATGCCTTCGTTTTGCCGCCTGAAGAATCGTGATTCGTGGGTGGATGATATCGTCGATTGCAAGTCGAATCCAGAAGAGGAAAGCACAGAGGCATGCATTTGAAAAAAGGGGTACCATGTTTACACGATTGCCTCGTGAAGCCCCGAGCGAAATAGCACCCGAAGGCAAATGAATGCCCTTTGCGATTGACGATTGGCACCGGCCTCGCGGTAGCTGCACGTTGCACGTCGGTCAAGGGGGAAAGTTCTGCAAACGTTAACGTTTTGACCTTCCCGAGGGAAGGCCCATTTTTTTGTCTTTTTCCGTGAGTATATTCGCGGTCGAGAAGGATTGAGAGATTGAGCGGGGGTTGCGTTGACTTGGAGACGCCTGAGCGAAGGCATTTAGCCATCCTACTGAATGCGAAGCTCTTGGTGATGTGTTAGAGCGGAATTTGTAGGATCTGGTACGCATCGAATTTACAGTCAAACGGGATACACACTTCACAAAACAGGTTAAGGCACAGAGTTGATATTCAGAAATTTCACTGAAAGGTACTATCAATATGGTTCATAGTGGGAGACGCGACATAGAACTCATGGAAGTTAGAGAGCAGGCGCCGGAGTTACTGCTGCTGGCTTGACATCAATGGCGGCTTCTACCGCAGGAGTAGCAGCAGCTGGCGAAAAGGTGGTCGACACAGCGGTACAATCAGGGACCAGAGTAGCGGACAGCGGGCCTTCCTGGAGTGGGTTACATCCAGGAAGGTTGGGAAGATCTATGCGAATCGGCCTGAGAAATCGAGTTTGGGGGAATCAGACACTGCTCACATTCGCCCTCAACCTTCTCGTTGACTCTCGGAGAAAGCGTGCAGCTGTCCATCTCCTCATCGGTTTGCAACGTGAGCTCAGTGCAGTTAGGCGGCCACCCATCAATTCCGGTGCATTTGTCCATGGCCCTTTGCAAGGAGTCGCCTTCCCATCCGAAGAGATAGTCACCATGATGTCCGAAACCAGTCCTAGAAACATAGTCAACCCTTGAAATGAAGAAATATCAATAGCCCGGATGAGAACGTACGGATCACCCATGCTCAGAACAAAGGGTTGACTACCAGCTTCTGGCCACATACTATTGAATGGTTTGGTGTCCCATACCGTTTCGTAGAATACGCTTGGGATTCTCACTGGGTGAGAATCAGGGCAGATCCCGCTTGCTAAGAACAACCCCATTCTCGGGTTCACTTCCTTGTAAAAGGCGACATGGCTCTGAAACGGGATTCAGTTGAAGTGAAAGGGGTCTCGTGCCTAGATGTATACCTTATGGTCGGGGGAGTCAAGGTTAACACCATCCCAGCACCTGATAAAGCGTTGTCAGATCTGTCAACGAGTAAAACGGTGCAAGCTTACGATGGGAAGAACGTGTTCGAACGTATGCCACCGAGACAAGGCCTATTAGGGAGGTTAACGCTATCAAATGGACCAGGACCAATAGCATGGCTATTAGAATAATCAAATGGACCCGTCGATTCCCAACATCGGAACGATGTCGCCCAACGCTCTCCACTCTTTTCGTCAGTATGGACCGGCGTGCGATACATTGCGTCACCCGTGATCATCCGGAAACCCTGAGAGAAGGTCAAAGGAGGAACGAGGCACGAAGAGAGCGTTCATTGCCTTACCTTTCGGAAAGCCGTGACAGGTGTGAGCTCAGGAGGCTGGATGTAGTATACAGTCATGCCCCCTTTCGATTCACCCGTAAAATGGTTCGGAATTTGAGGAACCTACGCAGATCACGACGGATAAGCATAGAGCACAGGAGACGCAAGATGGCATCTTTCACCCTGATGTATGTCCCATTGGGATGCTTGAAATACATTACCGCAGTCCAATAGTTCGATTTATCTTCCTTGAAACGGCACGTCGTGCAGGTGGCGAGGTTGGGGAGATCGAGGTCAGGGTCCATGGTCAGATTGAAGCTAGAAGGGGGTTTAAGACACAGTCTCGAAAATTTTCCAGAAACTTACGCGTTCTGATGAGCGAAAGAAAAGAAAGTCACGACCGTAAGGCAAGGAAGGAGTCCAGGGATAAAGTCACGCACTCCTCCAATGATCTGATGCACATGTGGGGACACTTGTCCGGGGGTAACCAGGCTAGTTTTAAGAGATTAGGTGCGATAGGTCCAGTTATTGCTTCACCCACGGATCGAAGCGCTGGGTCACTAGTTGTGAGCATGGAAAACGAAGCAGAGCATGAGCAGAGCGCGAAGCAATGAGCACAGATGTCGCCAGAGATCTCCAGGGGACCATTGTCGCTGATAGCTGGGATCGTTGAGCCTCCCAGTAGCTCCACAAACATCCTAGAGATTTATATAGATTTCAAAACCGAGGATATCGCCAAGAGTAGTTCTTCGAATTGCTGAAGAATCAGCATTTCCCGAAGTTCAGGAACAACATTCAAACCGCCTTTGTGACCGTGCTCAGGCTTTTGTTGGAGGTTGCTTGCTACTGTTTGTCAAAAGCTTTCAGTTTTGACGCCACATAAACCCTGCTCGATCTTGGTTTCTTTCCTGCTCTCTGCTCTCACTCCACCACCACACGAGCCTGTGCTCATGTGCTTGACATCTTCTGACGCAGAAATAGCTCAAATGATATTTGAGCTGCCTCTTCGCCAGTCAGTCGCTGGTGGATTGCGTTCATCAGGTCCCGTTCAAGGGCGGTAGACTAACCCAGGTGTTGTCTTCTCGACAACACTGAGGAATCCTATGAAGGACCGTCGACGTTCTCAGGACCCGTTTGAAGAGGTGTGTATGGGCAACTCCTAGGTAAGTCTCGGCGCATGGCCTTCCAGTTCACGTATTGTGGCGTTGGGCGGTGTAGCTCGTCCCGAACGTATGACAGATTGAAGCTTGCTGATAGAGTGAAACTTAGGAGACTTGGAGACGCTGTTCTAAGATGAACGCCCACCGAGCTCCCCGGCGAGCTCAGGGATAAAAAGAATCGACGACTTGCCAGCGTTCCCTTGGAATCAAACCCTGTTGGGATGTTTATTGTCCCCTAGCCGGACGCACCTTTGCGCCCAGTCCAGCTGTATTGGCAGGCGGGCGTCCCAATCGGTCTTTCGGTCCTGAGCCGCACTGCTCCTTCGTCTCACACGCGGACCGATGCTCGAGATCTCATTGAGCATCAGTGACATGCAGGTGGTTGAGCGCTACGCTGTGCAGTCTACATAAGTCATGGACGACATTACAGAGGCTCTGTTTCATGAACCCTCACCCAACTTTCTGACAAAATGGCCAGCGTTCAGATCACGACGGGAGTGCAGTATAGCATCTCAACATCCTATCACGATGGTGGATATCTCCAATTTCCGAACCAAACTCTCTCAGTCTACGCAACTCTGGGCTCCTATGTGGAGGATATCTCACAGCAGGTACGCTCAGCTTTGAAACAGACAGTCAAAGAATATTGCTGACATACAGATCTAGTGGACCTTTCAGCCGTCGGATACAGATAGCTCCGCTTTTGCCATCGCGAACTGGGAGTTCAAGACCTACGTGTCAAACAGTGATTCGTTTGTCTCCTCGAGCGGTGAACCTCAGCTATGGTATCTAACTGCAGTCGACGATGGGTTGCATACGTGAGATCACCTTTTCTGTTTCTCGCTCAACCAGAGTCCTCATCCCCGGACTAGTATTTGCTCTGATCCAGATTGTTCGCTTGCTTGGGCACCATGGTCGGAAGCTGGTGGCGATTCGACAGCAAACGAGGTGAGTATTTTGCCCTACTATACACTCTAACTGAGCTTTGAGCGGTGTACGTAGATCGTACTCGCCGATCCGGAGAGCCTAGGTGGAGCAGAGCTGTGGAGGATCGTTCCTGTCGGTACTGCCACCGCCTTACCTCCAAATGCAACGTCCTCGTCATCTACCATCTCCCCATCTTCGACAACTTCCTCTGCCGTTATAGAATCTTCGACAGTCGTGTCTAGACCCACGAGGACCGGCGCATCGTCAACCCAGAGGTACCCCCCACCGTCCCCCACCGAAATAGCCGAGGTTCCCGACGACTCTGAGGTTGGCCAGCATCTTTCGGCGTTGAAAAATTGTGCTCCTTGCGGTAGCGCTCGATGTCTCTTCACTAAATCGGTTAGTTTTCTTCGACCTTGATGAAGCTGAGAAGGAACTAACTTCAAGTCCTAACAGGGCGCCCCTTCATCTGAGACTTACAGCATTCTCATCGGCCAGCCCGTCGCCAATTGTGGCTCGGGTACCACTGAAGCCACGAAGACAACACTTGGAGGGACATTTGAGCTGCAGCACTCGTTTGGGGTTGAAACAACGACGGGCTTTTCCCTCGGCCTGAGTCGAGTTGGGCCGAGCTTGAACTTCGGTTCCACTAATACAGAAGGGAATGCAAAAACGATTTCGCAATCTCAAACGATTGAGGTCAACATTCCTCCTGGCCAAGTTGTACGTATGATTTGGATCTTATCTACAATCCATGGACTGATCGATTTCCCACCCTTTGTTTTAGGGCGCTTTGGTTGCGAACGTATCGTACACGACGACATCTGGAAGGATTTCGGTTGACAACAGGTGAGATCCGGATTGAGTTCGATACGTTTCATCCCGAGGCTCATTACATTAATCCTAGGACGCTCGCGTTTCTGTCAATCGAACCAGAAAAGGTTCTGGAATTCTCTGTGATGTACTCTGATTGCGCAACCCGAATCAGGGCACTTGAACTCCCGGCATCGGGGTGTACCCGCACATCGAGCGGACCCACTTCCAGGAGGATGCCAGTAGTGGCTCTCGGAGTCTTATTTCTATGCAGCATCGTGACATTGCTTTGATATCTCGTCGGGATCATCTTTTTTCTGTGGGCTTGGACCCTCTTCTGCCTCTAGACTCGCAAACAAGACATTTTTTGATCTTCATTGGGACGTGCGTAACGAATCGATGTGTGGAGAATCAACTGCTTTATTCCTTCTCAGATCTCTATTGGTTGCACAGTGCCCCGTCAGTGCATGATGTTCCTGTCAGACGTTTGGCAATAGGTCACAGCGCTATACGACATCAAGCATGCTTTCATTGAGGTACCGCCATCGCGCTGCCCTTGCAGCTATCACATGCAGAATGAAGGCGACGAACCTTGCCGGCATTGTGCGACTAGCCTCGATGTTCCTTTCAGAATTGCTGAAGGGCGCCATTGGCTCGGGAATCCACAAACAGTGGGCTAAGGGCGGAAGGACGTTCTAGCTCTGGCAGGACAATCTCAGACCTTGACTGGGAGAGATCTGGCGACATCGGGCAGGCTGGATGCACACGAGGAGGCAGGTAATGTCATTTGATTTTAGATTCCGAATGTACCACAATGACCCCGACAATGTAAATCCCTTTTAGGCTTAGATGAAATAACAGCATTTGGCTGCCCCTGGCACAAAACAAGGTGATCCGGACGACGCCTCAGCGGTCGGCGGTTTAGTACGCGTGGAGCAGCTCCCCACTGCTTTCATTCTCTCAAGACATCGTTCTAGCGAGGGAATCTCGCCTGGAGAAGATCCCTCCTAAAGGGGAATTCTAGACGCCCAGCGCCTAGACAGTTCCGCGCGGAAATTTCATAGCCCCTGAAGTTGTGCGCACAGCCAAATCTGACCATGTCTCCCTGACTCATGGGATGAAAGCTAAACACCCCGCTCGAGCCTCGAGGCGGGTATAGTAATTCGTATGTTGTCAACTTGTATAAGTAAGTGTGATACATGTTTCTTATCGCGCGGGCTACGACAAGGTCACCTCCAGATTCTCCACCCTATCCCTGTCGCAATGACTAGCGTGCAGATCATCCCTGGGGCACCGTACAACATCCAGTCGCCGTATGTCCCCGGCGGGCTCCTTCAATTCGGAAATATCACCGCTGGCTTTGTGAATGCCACGCTCGGCAACAACATGACGTCGCTCTCGCAACAGGTTAGCACCACCATGCTATCTCCCATGCTCACTCACCGATTGTCGCCTTCAGTGGACGTTCCAGCCCGTAGATGCAACTAATACGACATATGCGATCCTGAATGTAGGGTTCAACACGAGCTACATCACCGCAGCGTCGGGGTCACCCCTTCTCGTATCGAACTCTGGGACACAGACCTGGTACTTGAGACCGATCGACGCCGTCTATCACAGGTAGGCTCCGTGAAAACCCTCTTCTCCACCATACCAGTGGCCCACTGCTACGTCTCTCTCTCTAGCATCTGCTACAATGCAGAATGTTCCCTGGTCTGGGCTCCTTGGGCTGAGGTAGGAGGTCCTTTAACAGCAACAGAGGTGAGCCGGCCCGCGTCTTCTACACGAACTCAATCTAATTATCCTCGTCGCTAGGTGATTCTCTCTCCCCGTGCGAACGCCACAGGATCAGAGCTGTGGAGGATTGTACCAGTACCAGTAAGCGCACCGAACGCGACAGCGACAGGGCCTACCACTGTCACAGTGACGGCTTCGGCCTCGACGACTTCTGGAACGCCATATCTTCCTTCAGGATCCATAACTCCCAGCCCGATACCTGAACGGCCGGCGAATATAAGTCAAAGTCTCCGGGCTATCAACAATTGCGCTCCTTGTGGCAAGGCCAGATGCCAGTTCACATCTTCCTCTGTGAGCACTGTTCTGTCATTAGCTCCTGCCCCCATAGGTCGACTGAACGTCTCGATGCCATCTTAAAGGGTAATGAGACGACGGAAACAAGCTACAGCGTCATGATAGGGCAACCTGTAGCCAACTGTGTGCCCGGCAATTCGGAAAACACCAAAACCACGCTTGGCGGTACCTTCGAGCTGGAGTATTCATACAGCATCGAATGGACTGCTGGAACTTCACTCGGGTTGATTGGTCCGAGCGCGATCTCGACCACAACCATCAGGAACACCATGTCGAGAAAGACGACGAGGTCGCAAGAGACCGAGGTCAACATTCCACCAGGTCAAATAGTACGTACACACCTCAACCTTGTTGGCTTTGCGGTTAATTGAATTTGGATTTTATCGATCGGTAGGGCGGCCTTGTTGCCAACATATCATACTACTATACGCCTGGAAGGATGAAAATTGATGATAGGTACGTCGGTCTTTGTCCCTCCCGGCTTCTCTTGGGCCAGCCCGCTGTCTCCCTCTTTTCCGCTCTCTCTTACAGCTCCCTTAGAACCCTTGGCTTTCAATTGGTGGAAATAGAGCCCGACGACGTCATCGGCTATTCAGTTGTATACGTTCCCTGTGGCAGCCCCTTCTCAGCTCTCACCCTGCCCAAGGCTGAGTGCATGGCCAGCGCCGCTTCAAGCATCAAAGGCGTCTCCTTCATGGTAACGGTGTGCCTGGCCTTGTCTACCATAATGAACAGCTTGGGGTTGCTGCCTATCTGATCGCTCAGATATATATTGGCCTTCAGTTCCCTAACACCTCATACCGATTGACGAACAAACCGGACCATTTCCGTGACATTCTTAGACTAAAAACGTCTCAAAAGGACTTTGTTGTACTATAGAGCTACGTCGAGGATCGTTCCAGGATCCAGGATCAGAAACATGAATAGATCCAGTCCTGTTATACGGGGATGAAATTCAGACATCCACAGATTACTGACTTGAATCTCACAATGTCAGAAGCATTTATAAATGAACAAGTGAGGTATCAGTAAGTACTCGATTATTTCTTGTCACTTTTCGTGTATGATAACTATTATATAGCTTTAGTGCAATCGCAATCTTCCACCGTTCTCTCCTAAATATCCAGATTCATATCCACAGGCTTCGGAGGTTCTACCTGCCAATTCCTCACCAAACCCCAAGACTCCGTCGAAAGCTCCAAATCGACACAATGGACGACGTTGTTGTAAGCCGGAGCAACCCTCGGTGACGATCCTTCCTCGGATCGCCACGCTGTTACCCATCGCCAAAGCCGTTTCAAAGCACCCAACTGCTCCGGCTCCGAAATGTCTTCTTTACCCCTTTTGTAGGTCCAAAGGCAAGTCAAGCGGACTCTCACGATATCATCCCCGGCGTTACTTGGAGTTCGGGAAGAGGATGAGGATGAGGAAGGGATCGGCATGGAGAAGATGGGAAGTTTATCTCTGTCTGCTAGGTCAAACTTCTCATCGTGGAGGTCGGCCGTGATATTGGACTGATACTTGACCTTCACCCCAGGATCCAGATTCTCCGTTTTGATGTATCGATTCGGCATGTTCCTCTCTCTCGAAATTTGGACGTCTCTCCCGTTCGTCCGACTGATTTGGGCGGTGACTCCTGGAGATCCACTCAACACGGCCCCAGCCCCGTACGTCGTGGACTGGATTGTCCTGCTGGCGGTGGATTCTTTGAAGCTGTCCATCGTGGAGGATATTTCTGCAGGCTTTACGACTGTGATACTCTGCTCTCCGTAAATCACCAAAACATGGGAGAACCTATGGAAGAACTGGGTCTCTCCACTGGAGGCCTCGAAACTGAGTTTGCTAAACTCGAGATTTCGCTGAGGGTCATGGTTATCCCCGGTAGATTCCTGAATGTATCGTTTTAGCATCCAATGTCGAACTTGAACAAGAGGGTGCCTTGTACCTTGTGAGCCAACGTCGCGTTGATCTTCAAATGAGCATCAGGGTTGGTGAGCCCAGCTAGGCCGACCTTTGCTGTGAAATCTATACTGGCTTGGTCAAGGCTCCTTGGGAGGTTCGCTGAGACAGATGCAGTACGCGTCGCTAAGCCCTCCAAGAGATCCGCCTCGTATTGATGAGCGGGGTTCTTGACGGCCGGGGACTTTCCTCCTCTCTCCAGGTATTGATCCTCCCCAGAATGAGACCGTACGATGACAGGGTATTTCGGAAACAGCTTCTTCAGTTTCTTTCGGTCGATAGATTTGACAGAAACTGCAGGGTTCAAGATGGTGAATACCACCGCTTCTTCGTAGCGGCCCCGGTCATGGAGTTCCTCCTCGTTATAGCCGGCCTGCACGATCCACTCGCTGTTCTTCAGGCCAGCATTGCCAAAGAGACGTTGGATATCCGTCATTGAGGCGTTCTCTAAAGCCATCTTCGCACCGTTCGCCACGAAAACAGTGTGTCGGAGACGTGGTGAAGGACCAGAAGGGGAAGGGTTGACATGTGGAGACGTTGGAGGGATCTCACCTCCTTCCCGCTCTTCAGGGAACTCGGGCGTGCCGTCGTCGTGGACGATTATTTTTGAGGGGGAGCGAATGCTAGAGGGGGGAGTGGGAAGGCGGGCCGAATGGATACTCGAGGGCCTGCCATGACGGCCTTCAGGAAGGTCTAAATGGACTGCACTAATGTCACCACGACTGAGCTTTGATCGGTAGTGCTTACATACCTGGCGAGCTGAACGAAGTACTTGGACGGGCATGGCTCTCAAAGCGGCTGCTGTCTTGTACTTGTGGTCTAGCGGACTGCGGGCTCTGAAGTGCTGGCGTAGCAAATCCGCTTGGTGGCGGCGATTGGTATGCGTTCCCCGGAGTCCCGCCGACGTTGAAAGGAAAGCCGCTCTGGCTCATGGCTGCCGCCAGTCGTTAGTAAGGGATTCTCGACGCGAGCTCTGGGCGCTAAGTACATACCGCCGTATCCACCATTCAGTGCCGGGTTCGGCTGATGCATGGCACCCCAAGGATCGTGTATCGGGGTATGTTGGGGAGGAGCGGGAGAGCCCCCAATGTTCAAGGTGCCCAGATTGAAGTTATGAGCCTCCTTGAATGATTCATAGTTGTTAATGGTACTAGCCATAGTGAGAAGGTTCAGTCGGGAGAAAAGTTGTCGAGGATTTGGAACTTGAAATCGAGGGGTTTGGGGGTCTTATATATAGAGGGCCACAGATGCCTGAAAAGCTCTGATAGCAAGATCTCGCTCAAGCCATTTTTTACGCCAATCAAGCGCCTTTTGGGGCACGTCGGCCGTTGCTAGCGAGGAGAAGAAGGAGCGTATTGTTCCAAGAGAGCCAGCTGCTGGAAAACTGCTCACTGCTGTGTGAAGAACAAATTTCCTAGGATTTACGTTCCCTAGTTGATCGGGGAAGTTAAGACAAAGTTTGCACTGGTGACAGGGCCCATATTGGACCCACACAATCGGATGAAGGAGCGGTTGCGAGGTCCTCGACTATTGTTTCTCATTGGGACGTCTCCCTGACGGCTCATTTCATTTCGGGCATCATACTGCACCTAGAAACAAAGGGATGTCAATAGAGTGGCTATGACGCCAACGGGAAATGTACTGCTTACCATACCAAGAGTTGCGTGCTAACAGCCCGCAAAAAACTCGTCTGGAACGCATTCCAACGTTTCGTAAGACTCATAACTGAGATTTTTGTGCCTCAATAAGTCTACTTCAAAGGCATATCGATGGTGGTATCCCCCTACTGTTTCATGGGCCACTACACGAACCTGGATAGTACAACAAGCGGTGAGCGAGCGGCGATCCAGGTCGACAAATTTCAAGACCTATGTATATCGAGCAGTCTTGGGAGCTGGAAGCGAGGAGAGAACAAGGGACTTAATTGCTTAGCGATGACAGGCACAAGGCTAGCTGTCGTTGTCGATAAGGTTTCTGTGAAAGAACAAAGCACCTCCAGTTGAACGAGCAGCGCTGCTGGCGATCGAAAGTTTGTCCTTGTTAGGATTGCAGGTTGACGGGATGACTGATCCGAGATCGCCGACATCCGTCCAGCAACATCCAGCGCAATCCATCTCTGTTCTCCTCCACCCGGCAAACGCTAAACCGTCTTATGGGTATCTTGGGCTCAACTCATTCCACCCTGTTGGTTGAATAATTGTATACCTGCTCGCCACATTCCCAATGGCAACCCGCCTCGAAGAGCTTCAGCTCATCCACTGTTCAATCCTTCCTGGGGAGCGTATGGAATTCCTTCAAGACGAGGAATTCTGGGGTCAATTCCTCTCACAAGACATGGTGGTTGACTTAGAGGAACCCTCTATCCAACAGAAAACCACAATGGCCACTTTCACCATGAAAGTTGAGGGGAAACCGGTTTGGTTACAGGTCACTATGTTCATGACCACCAGCGACGACTTGGTCTCTGTAAAAGGGGACAATCTCAGTAGGGGAGAGCAGGAACGCTGGCTCGAAATGATCAGGGAGAAGCGCGATGAACTCGAGGATACCGAGTACGTTTGCCATAATTCATCTTTTTGGTGATTTGCTTCCTAATTGTAATTCTTTCGTGACAGGTTTCTTCTGTACAACCTTCTATCTTTGCATCTGGTGCCGTTGTTACATGAAGCACCGTTGGAGAAACCATTTGGATCAACGTCTGCCCCGCGTGAGGAAACTGCGCTCCTTGAAGTAGCGTCACCACACCACGCTCTTTTTACCTCGCACCACCTCGTGTCCTCCAAAAAGCGACGCTCGCTGCAACAGTGGTCTTCCTCGCTGAACGTCACAGGCTTCGCCAAGGTCGGATACCCAGGAGTCATCTACGCCCAAGGCAAAGAAGAAGATATCGAGGAATTCGTATCAAATGTGAAATCCATGCAATGGCTGGCACTGAGAGTTCGTTTCGCCGAACGCGTACCTCAAGACCTGCTCAATAACACCACCGGCGAATCGCTTTTGGGATGGCAGGAATTCTCCAGGGTTGGAGAAGTTGTGGAGGAGATGCGAAGGATTGGGCGGGAGGACTGCGTGCTCGAGATGGGGATAGGGAGCTCGACCTCTGCCAGTGGCTAACACATTCTGCTCGTACGTCGATTCGATGGCGTTGTCTATCTTTTGGGACTATTATCAACCCACTATTAGGCAGGTTGTCGGTACCGGTAACTAACCGGTCCGCTGATACCTAGGATCGATATCGCGTCGTCATGGCCTTCGTATCTTCTTGAACCACAACCATGACTTCAAAATTGGGATTCTCCTTATCTCGAGGCGTTCTTGGCACCATATCTCCCCCGTAAGAACTCCGTTGCTTGTTCCTCTGAGTCACTCTGGCTCACCCATCCTTGTAGCATTCCAAAGGCATACGAATGGGCTGCTCGGTACAAAGCAACGCCTTCCAAACCCCTCATCGACATGTCCCAAGGGGTGCCAGGAATCCCACCCCCTGAGGACCTCAGAGCCGCCATCGCCCAGGCCAGTGCTTCGCCGGAATATTTCAGTTACTGCCGTTGGGATGGCGAGCCTTCCCTTCGCTCGGCGTTGGTCGAGGAAATGAAGGCCGTGTATAGGCCACAAGCGGATATCAAAATAGAAGACGTCGCCCTCACGGCTGGGTGTAATCTTGCGTTTGTGGCAGTCGTCATGACCTTGGCCGATGCTGGAAATGAAATCATTCTCCCCGTCCCTTGGTAAGTCTTCTTCCCAAATGGAGCCATTGGAATAGCCATCTTGACGTTGGTTAATAATCACTCTAGGTATTTTAATCATGAGTGAGAACGAGGCTGTTTCTTCTATGACCGTTCGGCCCTTCAACGAACCTTTAGAATGGATTTGAATTTACTCGGGATCAAGACTGTCGGACTGCCAACGCTCCCCGAGGACGGTTTTCTACCCTCCGTCGGCCGATGTGAGGCTTTAATTACCGCAAACACGAAGGCGATCGTTTTAGTCACTCCAAATAATCCAGTGAGTTCAATTGACACCGGCAGCTGCACGTAACTGACTAGTTTGTCTAGACCGGGGCAATCTATCCACCATCTTTGATAGCCTCGTTCGCCGACCTCGCCGCCAGGCGCCATTTAGCGTTGATCGTGGACGAAACCTACCGCGACTTCGTACCCTCCGATGAGCCTCCACATTCCATCTTCACCCGACCCACCCCGTGGAGGTCTACCTTCATCCACCTCTTTTCCTTTTCCAAGTCATATTGCCTTCCGGGGCACCGACTAGGCGCGATCGTAGCATCCCCCGAGTTTCTTTCAAGCGTCAAAACTGTGCTTGATTGCCTTCAGATATGTCCTCCCCGACCCGTCCAGCTTGGCTTGGCGTCTTTGCTACTCTCGGAGACCTCAAACTCTTCAAATAACTCGCTTCGGACCTTCGTACGGGAGAACGCGCGAGCTGTTCAGTCTCGGCATGTACTTTTCAAAAACAACCTTCCGCCCGAATGGGAAATCGGCGCGCAGGGAGGGTATTTTGCGTTTGTCAAGCATCCGTTCGAGGGGGTTGGAGCGGAGGATTTGGCGAAGGCGTTGGTGGAAAGGGAGGGGTTGTTAGCGCTTCCTGCCACTTTCTTCACCCCGACTACCACGACGAAACACCAAGGAGAGGAGGATACGATGCGAGAGCTACGGAACGATGATGATGCTCAGGAGAACGAGCGATGGCTTCGATTCTCCGTTGCAAATGTCGATGATGGGAAGGTTTTGGAGGCTTGCAGGCGACTTGGGACATTCCGCTTCGTGCCATCATAGAGTGGCTTCTCACAGGTCGCTCAGGTGCTCATCCATGGCGATTACAATAACGATGATGGTGATGGAGTTTGGGGTTGAATGGATGGAGGATGGATTGTTATCAAGAATTCGATGATGACGGCCTTCTCGCAAGGGGTTTCCCCCAACTTGCGCTTGTCAGGGATTATCGATTATTTCCATCCGTCAGGGTCTGCCTGCCGCATAATTGGCATACTTGACGGCAGCATTGGAGGGTGGACATGTCATCGTCATCGATTGATTCAATCATCATTGCATTGCATTTTACGGTTTCCTTCCGTGTATCAGCTTTTTGACTCCCATCATCATCATCCTCCATCAAGCGCTCGCTGGTGACGAGTACGGGTGTGCTGCTGCGATACAGGGTTCGTTCCATATTTGCTCTTCACATCGTTCTCTCACCTCTCTGCTGATGCTGATGACCATGCTACTACTACGTACATGCCGCGGCAAACGTCTGGCTGACAGGAGTGTATCTGACTCTGGTCACCGGGTACGTTTCATTATGAATGCTAGCTGCCGGAACAGCATATGGATATGCCAGTGGGTTCAACGTCGAACCAGACAAGCCAACAATCAAGCTCAGGTAAGCGTACATTCTACTTTTACTCTGAAAGAAGCAGCGCTGGGGGCTTCCAGGGATGCGCGCTGCCTCGACGCAGTATGGACGATTCAGACTATTAAATCGAATGATGATGGGGCCAAGTTCGTGTGTGTGTACGCGCGCACGCCATCTTGGGATCACCTTTCCTCTTTTTTCTTTTTTCTCTTACACTTCCACACGTACTGATACTGCCTTCCACTTACGAATTTTAGGTTCGTGTCCGATTTTGATATGACTCCGTTGATGCTGTATCTGACTGGCAGGCAGGACGGGTGGACAGGCAGACGGACAGACATTTCCGTCGGACATGGGACGAAAGGTATAAAAGGGGTGCGGTCTGGATTCGTTTGAAATTTTCGATCCTAGCCCCAGCCCCAGCGAACCGATACCCACCATACCCATCGTAGCCGCTCTCATTGCCAGTGCAGCCCATCCCGCCTGTCAGTGACGATCGGTGACTACTTAATATCGGACAGGATACACAACCTTCCATATATTGGAGGACAGGACAGGACAGGCGATCAAACGACCCTAGGCCCCACGATCTGTCAATATTGTATCAAGGGCCTACAATCCGATTCAGGTGACTATCAGATATGTATTTCGTCTGTCTGCGGCCCGCTGATAAAGCTCTCCATTTTAGCAGGATCCTACTTATATCGAAAGGGCCATCGACGCTCTTAAGACCGAGCGTTGATTTTACTCCGTCTCGGAGAGCCCAATCCTCTCTTTCACTTTGTACCTATGGACCCTGTAACGCCCCGCCTCCCACTCTTACCACCGACTTTGGGGGACTCACCGGGCATGCCGAACCAACACCCACAACAGTGTATACTCCATCTAGACGTTCTGGAACTCATCCTCCAGGAACACAAACACGACCCCTTCACCCTCGCATCTTCCGCTCTCGCCTCCCAATCCCTCTTACCCATCGCCAGAAAGTTTTTATACCGGTCCGTTTCGCTAGACTATTTCGAAAACCCCTATGGGCACGAGCAGCAGCGGAAGCTTCGACTGTCGCTCGCTGCCCACTCGCATTTGTGTGGGTACGTGAGGACGTTGAGGGTTAGTCTTCCAGCTGTCAGTTGGAGCTCCAATGCCAATGCCAATGCTGCCGGGAAAGGCAAGGGAGGCGGCGGGGATGATGAGACTTCGCTGTTGGATGCCATCCTTCGGCAGCTCGTTAGACTGGAAAGTCTTCATTTGATCGGGAATGGAATCGCGTCACCGAATCTTCGCGGCCTTGACGGATTCAGAGGCGCAGACAATTTGAAGGGAGGTCGAGGGGAGGCTGGAGGTTTGGCTGGGGGGTTGAAGAAGGCCTTTGCGTTGGCGAGTTTGAGGAAGGTGACGTTGGAGAATATATATCCGCTGGAGGAGGTGTACGTGTCGTGCTTTACGGGGTTGAAGCACCTCGAGTTGATATCGGTTGGGTTGCCTGTGGGTTCGTCACCCTCATCTCCCTCCTCCTCTGCGTCCATTTCGGCGTCCGAGTCCGACTCGACGACGGTGGTTCTGGCAGAGCCATCGATATCATCAACATCATCACGTTCTTCCCCTTCTTTGTCTTCGACTACCCCTTCGTCTTCTTTTACGACCTCTCCGAACTCGGCCTCTTCTCCCTCAGAAGCATCCTCGACGACTTCCCAGAATTCAACTTCTTGGTACCTTGACCTGCCAAACCATAACCGTCCCCAAACCTCCACCACGTCTCCGAGACCGGGGGATCAGATTCTAAGCACGCAGCTGTCAGACTTGGATTCGGGGCTAGCACTGGCCCAATCTTCGTCGACGTTTCCTACTGGTGCCACCAACTCCCCGGTAGCTTTCTCAGAGTCCGAGGTTCTTTCTCGTTCAAACACAACTCATGGTCGCCTCGCGTCTTCACCTTTGTCTTCGAAAAGTCCGGACTCGAAACCTTATTATGTACATTTGAACTCTACGCCCGTTTCGGGTGTGGGTATGTCGTACTCGGGAAGCGGTGGGTTCTCAGGCGAGGCAGGGAGAAGGACATTGAGAACGGGAACGAGGACGAGGCGGAGTCAGGGGAGGGTCTATTTGGAGTACCTCGTGTTGAATTTGGAACATTTGAAGCCGGTGTTGGATTTAATTTCGAGTCGTGCTCGGAGTTCCGATCGGCGGGCGAGGAGGGTGGGTCAAATGATCACGGAAGGCGAGGATGGGGAGGAGAATGGTTACGGTATGGATACAGGAGCAGGAGACGACGATGACCGGGGACTCGATGGAGAAGAAGCCGAAACAGACGACGACCACCACTCGAATCACCCTGAAACATCGTCATCCATTCTCGACTTTTCGAAACTAAAGCAAGTCCATTTCTATGTCTGGGACCCCAACGACGCCGACGGGATATGGTCAATCCTACATTCTGCGCGAAAATCCCTAGAACGGCTGACATTTCGTCACTTCCAGTGTGAGTCAATTCAAATCTCATTTCCCTGCTTGCCTTTTCTGAACTCCAATGTTGCATATGATAATACACATACAGATACCGACGATCGCCTCCCCTACCATCTTGGCTTCGACAACCTCCAATCGCTCGTCATCGGCACGCATACAATATCGATTAAAGAAGACCCTTTCCGACCCCTCATCCAATTCTTCAGCGACCCAATGAAGTTCCCGTCTTTACGTAGACTTAAAATCTCGTTTGATCTTTGGGGATGTGAGAGTAGCGGTGCGACGTGGAAAGAGGTCAGTGGGTATAGAGGATGGAAGGAACTAGACGGCGTTTTGGCCGCTCTCGATAATCACACCAGCCCGTATTCTCTAGCTCCGAAGGAGGGCAGAGATGATGGACTCTCATCGAGTTCGTCTCTGCAGCTTTCGAGTATCGTCTTCGAGATTTGGTGCAGCTTAGGCTACAAGGGTGCGACGTCGAGCGGAGGAGGGTTATTGACGTTGATACAAGACGAGTTAAGCTATTTAGGGTGGAATCGAAAATTCATGTTGATCTAAACGCATGGAGCTTTCAGCGCTAGAATCGAGTGGGGTGACATGCGTACGACACGCGACGACACGAGAGCTGTAAATTACTGACGCTTAGCGTGTTCGAGTGGAAGTGGAACGATCGACGCTTTAGTTGCCCGATGACGACATCACTCCTGGGCTCTGTCTCTGGCTGACTGACTCACTCTCGGACCAATGTTCACCATAATCGTCAATTTCAACGTCTGAATCCGATACAAATAAAGCGTGGTGTACAACAACAAAGAAAGCGAGGAAGTTAGCTACGGTGAGAAAGCGATTAATGACGTTGAATGAGACTACTTTGTCGTAACACTGAGCATAAGTGGGTCGTAAGCTAAAGGAGAATTGGAGCTTTGCTTGAGAGGCTTTCATGCATCGGCAGTCACGCTGTCGCCCATACCACCGCCGGAGCGAGCGACTGAGATACCGCGGATGATGACCATGATGAGGGTGATCGTCACCAGAATCCTATGAGCCAATACGTATCAGCTTGCGAGACAAGTAAGGAAAGGATAAGGAGCACGCACCATATCAGCCAAGCGAAACCTTCAACAGCATTGAGTTGACCGCAGTATGTGAAGTAGTTCTGGTGAGAGCACGAAAGGCCACCTCCAAGAGCTTCGGTAATGGCAGCAGCGGCAGCGACCCATAGGATGAACGTAATGATGAGGCTATCAAGCGATTTTCGGGTCAACGAGGCTGGTTGAGGATGGGATATGAGACACGTACAAGATGAAATGTGCCGCTACGCTGGTCATGACGGAGCCCAAGGACGACACGAAGAAGAAGACGAGGAAGATGATGCCCATGACGATCGTCCATATTGAACAGAAGAGGATGTATCGGACTCTGGCGCGGACGGAGCCGAATGGATAGTCGTGTCTGGAGTTGTATCTCGCAGTCAGCCAGGCAGAGATACACATCTACGTTGAACATTCGTGTTTAGTGGTTGACGTCGAGGAACAAGTGAAGACTCACCTCAATGATGGAGAACAGGATGAGAGAACCGAAGAGGATGGGGTGTGCCCGTCGGACAGTAGTATCTGAACCAGCGCCCATCGTTGCTTGTTGTCGTAGAAAAGTCGTCGAAAAAGTTGCTGTTCGCTTGGAGGATGATTCTTGACGAAGAAGAGGGAAGAAGAAGGGGGTGATTCACTTGAACTGCGACCGGCGTACTTATGTTCAAAGTGGGGTGATTCACAGAATTAGGAGAAGTGGAATGGGCCTGGGTGAGACTTTATATTGTCAGAAGTGATCATCACATACCAATGCGGCTTACGCGGTGAGGTGGGGGGCGTGATCGTCGTCGAGGGTCGTGAACTTGGAGAAAGGCGGTGCGTTTTCGTTGTCAATTGCCCTTGCCTTTTTGAAACCGAACATATGACGTAACTCACGTGCGGATGCTTATTTTTATCTTATCCTCTGCGGCGCTAATTATAAGATCGCTGCCCCTCCTCCTTGTGAACCTTCCATTCGGACGTCGATAGGAAGAGATGACCAGGCAATGGGGTACCACTATGGCGTGGATGTTTGGGCCTCAGGCTTCTCCACCTCGAACCGAAGGCGCACGACTGAATAGCCAGATCAATGTACACCTCGGTCGACTCAATCAAAGCGACGGTATTGATCAGTATAGAGTAGGCACTGCATTGTACAGGTAGACAAGAAAGGTTTCGGAGACTAAAATAAGCTTTCTGTAGGGCTAATTCATTGCTTTCCAGATCCGCCCGGAGTCCTGGAGAAAGGCCCATTGACACACTGGAAACCAACGTCTTCCTTGAGCTACAAATACACTTCAGGTCAGAGTCGCGAAAGCAAGTGAGAAAATAGAAGGGAACGCACAATGGTGGGGTCGCACATAACAGCAGGAGGAGCTCCACTGAGCGTCGAAGGTGCAATTCTCCTTGCCACAATATTCTTCACTGTTTCCCTCGTCAGCAGACGGCTTTGATGGCGTGCGGGGAATTAAAACCGAGATACTCACCTGTATTCGGATACAAGTCGAATATGATGACTTCCTTCCCGGTGGCACCTGGGACATAATACCAGCACGGGTCGCTGACGCAGGATCCTTCGAAGTAGTCGGGTGAGCTAGGGCGACCGACCTAAGTTAGTCCTCTTATCGCGATCAAGACGAAGGACATGGTCATACTCGTCAATTGTGCCGATGAAATTTTCGAAGGTGATATCCTCGAGGTGAGTGCTGTTCTGATTTGGAGCATCAGGCTTTGGTCCCAGCTGTAAGGACAGTGAGCTACTAGACGTCGATGCAGTGAAACGCCTCGAACTGTACATTCTGGTCCCAATAGCTAGTCAAAGTTGGATTCAATGAGACCTCAGTGATATCTTCGATGGACGTTCAACGCTTACTTCTGAGTGACATAAATCTGTGATGTAATACGATATTGTTGAGGGCCAGAGACGGGTGCAAATAGTAAGCGATAGTACGCACCGGGAATGCAACCTTCTCGAAACGAATGTTCTTCCAAGTGATGCTACGCGTGGGTGTGAGCCCTCGAAGGGCAAGAGAAGGCGGACGTGCTTACTTTCGAGCCACTCCGTTTCCTCCGGCCCAACTTTTGAAGCGAGCGCCGTACAAGCTATTCCACTGCAGACAACCTGAATTAAAATCCTAGGGAATTCTGAAAGACGGATACATACCACACTCGTATTCTCGATTCTTCGCACTCGGTCAGTCGGCTGGTGAAGAGGAAGGATGAGTCAGACTCACAAAATATTTTGAACGTCTGCGACTTGGCCGTTCTTCCCCAAGGAGCCAATTGAGAGACCGTGCCCCCCTTCGCAGCGCGTGTTTCTAAGATCGTAATACTAAATATGTGTCGCTCCAACGACCAGCATAATCTTTCGCTCACCTGAAGATGATGTTCTTAGCCCCATTGCCCACTGTCAGACAGTCATCGCCGTTCTGGATGTGGTTGTTCTCGAAGAGGAGGTTCGTTCCACCAGCAGAGAATCCATCGCTAGGTCGCAATTGAGGGGATTTTGAGTTCATTTGATTCGTACCAATCGATCTAGGTATACGTACGTGTTGAACGGAAATGCCTGTTCATCATCGGACGTCAGATAATTAAAACGTCCTTCAAAATGCGAGGATCAGATTGATACATACCTTGTCCATGTCATCGGAGATTGCGTAGATCCAATTGTTATACACCCGAACGTTGGTTGACCCGCTTGTTGAGAAACTCCATGCGATTGGCTGAAAAGACCGTGTCAGCTCTTCGTTTCACACCATCCGTGGTTTGAGTTTATGAGTTAGAAGAGGACGAACCTTCCATAGCTTCATATTGCGTATGATCCCATTTGTTATTTTTTGAAAGGCCCAACCGTGGGGTCGATTCGTGAGCTCCCTCTTATCCCACCACTAAAATGGAAATTGATCAGTCCCGGCGATGAATGAGAGCTTGAGCGAACGACTATGTACCTGTTGTCCATGAGCATCGACCCAGCCCCACTTGGGGTCGGTCGAGCCTATAAGGCTGACGTTATTTCCTCCTGCAAACGAGAACCTGTTGATTGGAACGTTGTTATTCTCGTTGGGACCTCAATGACAGCATGGTGGCTCAGACTACTAACCAATGTCCTGTAAAGCTCTGCTCTCCGGTCGTCAGGAGCAACGCCGTGATATAGTGAGAGACAACACACAGGAGAAGCAACAATAGCTGCGCCAGTCCACGTTAACACGGGTAAAACGAGCTCGAACAGTGTGTGTGCACCTTGTACAGTCGCCATATCAGTCGGATAAGTCAAGTTTCCTTCGATCCTAATCTCCACATTCTGGAGTTTGGGAAATACGATAGGTGTAAAGATGTTGTAATATACGCCTTTCTCGAAGAGGATGGTTGAATCCGTGGAATACTCATTCAACACGGCTTGGAGAGCAGGGGTATCATCTGAGCTATCGTCGGTGTGAGGGACAGTAAAGGTTTTCCAGGCCTGAGCAGTGTGCACGAGAAGATTAGCAGCAAGGCAGAGGAACCAGAGGCGAGATCGTAGAAGAGGGAGCATCTTCGTTGAGGTTCGAATTGCAGTTAACCTGCAGCGTTTTATATGCCTCTTGTCGCCTTTCCTCATGATCATACACACTCTCCCACAGTGAGCAGGAGACGGGCCGTGAGGACCAGTGATAGAAGCCTCTCCTCGTAACTTTCCTGCGTGGGTGAGTTGGAAAGGTCGAATGAGTCGGGACCTCTCCGACTCCCGGTGAGAAATCCAGCCGTTCAGGTGATCAGTTTCATGAGGTTTGAGAGTCGGCTACAGAGGTCGAATACCAGATGATTAGAGGTCATGGTGACGGTAGGAGAAGAACCCGCGTGCGTCGGCTCCGCCAACCCGCCAGCCCGCCCCGCTAACCCGTCAAAATCCAAAAGTCTATTCTATTGGCTCTATCCAGAACGGGTATAGAGAAAAATAGGGATACAGGGACCACATCAAAGGAATGACAAATGACAGTCAACGATGCCACAAACGAGAGTGATATACAGTATTAGTGAACTACGAGGATGGATGTTGTAGGATAAAGGAGTGAGAATGTTGGGGTGGATTAAGGAATGCATGAATGAGGAAGCTATGCATAGAATGAAGGGATTAAATGTGTCCGGAGTACGTCTATCAGCAAGTCCAAACGAAACGAATACCCTCAATACAAAAAGTCCATATTCCTTTCCTTCCTCAGATGTGTTACCGTCATCTCCGTCTTCGCGTCAACAAACCCTGCCTCGCCACTCTTTCCAGTCCCCTCATGATATCCTCTCAGCCCTGCACCAGGCACGATCCAGACCTTAGCCTCGATTGCAAAGGCCCTCGTCTCTTTCTTGAGGAAAAGACGTGCAGGGATGGGGATCCACATCTTCAGCTTGAAACCCCTTCCGGGGACGAACGGCACCCTCTGTTGGAGGTCACCACTCTCCGGATCCTCCGAGACGGGAGGGGCGGGTCCAAGATTCGTCTTCCGCACAACCTTCCTGACGGCCTTGACGTCCTCCCGCTTCTCCAAGAACTCGTTGCAACATTTCCCGACGGCAGGCATCTCAAGCGTCCTCGTCCAATACATCTCAGTCGAGATGCTTCCCGGGGTTGATGCTGGTTTCGGCGAGTCATCATCGCCTTCGACACCTTTGAACTTGGGATCCGAGATCCTCGGCAATTCGACTCCCTCGAACTTGCATTCCCATACGTCGCATTTCTCGGAGATCGAGAAATGGGATTGATAACGCTTGGTAACACATCTGATTTCGACGAGGGTGATATCGGGCATGGAAAGGGAGGCGCTCGACCATAGTGAAGGTTCTTTGGCCATGATGTAGAGGTACGCTGGACACGCGATGCTCGTACTACATGTGGAGTGATTAGTATCGCGAACGAAAATAGAAATAAGGTGTGGCACGTACTCATCCCGGATGTCCCAAACCTCGAAATCGGATGTGACTGGGAAAGTGATGAAGAGATCACAGTCTGAAGCAGCGAGATGGACCAGTCCATCATCGTCGACATAGGCATGATCAGGTAGAGGTCTGAGTGGCAGTGGCAGCTGGGATGTTGGAGGAGGTAAACGAGAGGGGACAATTGACCTGCCAGAGGAGGATCGTGACAACGATCCTCGATCACTGGCAGACAATAATGCCTCCAACGACTTCGTGGAGGAGGAGGACGAAGCAGTCCGTTTGTTGGTAGTAAGTGTTGGCTTGGAGGTAGATGAAGCAGTGGGGTCCATAGTATCAGATACACTCACTGAAACCCCATCACTAGCCCTTTTTATGCTCTCCTTGAGTTTCGTAGCCTTGACGATAACTGGAGCAGCAGGCGAGGGTTTGGGTGTGAAGAAAGTAACCAGTGGCTTTGACGCAGCCTTGACTAGCGTCCTTGTGGTCTTCGTACGTGCTACCGGACGCGGAATGAGAGATGTGGACGGCGACTTGGTGGCGCTAGAACTGCTGGTACCGGTAAGCTTCTGGCTGTCGCCGGGCTGAACGGGCTGTAGGACGCGAGTGGCCGAAGTGTGTGGTTTCTTTGCTGGGGGTGGAACGGCGCGAACGGTTTGGACAGAAGACGTGGAGCTTGTCCGCTGACGGCGAACGGAACTTGATGTATATAACCCGTTCTCCGCATCACTTTCATAAGCGTCTGCTGTAGCAGCAAATGTGCGCTTGCGTGGCACGTTGGGCGGCATATTACGAGACGGAAGTGATATAACACCGATTGATATCACAACCAAATAGCGTTATGTGTGTTTCGAGATCCAAAAGAGTGAATGACAAGAGGAAGTTGAGAGCAACTGAGAGGAGGTAGGGACGGTATTCCGGGTTGGGCGCCAATGAGATGGATAGGAGGGGTTCGGCCAGCGAATCAAGGCTAACCGATGTGGAGCGGCACCTTATAAAAGCCTCTCGAGTCAGCGTGCCACAAGCATAGTGTGGCCGTTTGGTGACGAGGCTGGCCACTGGTTTGTCGAAGTGAAAGATCAGACCACACAGTTTGTTTGTTTTTCGGTCTGGAACCTATAATACGAAGAGTGATAGGAAATCACCGCTTCCTTAGCTCCGGATCAGGACATGAATTTTGGAAGAACTATTATCTGGTCTGGAGAATAGTGTTGCATCCACGATACCTGTTGGACATTGTCAAGAACAGCCTTTTTTCGAAGTCGGGTCTAGATTGTCTGCCGTTGGTCCGGGTCAAAGCCAGAATCAGAGGACAATGAGGCCTAATCTCGCGGCGCTGACCTGAGCAGAGGTCGATCATCTGGGCTACAATCTCCGGGTGATGTTGGGGATACCTAGGGATAGAGATGGGGCCCAGTAGAGGGCATTCAAAGGATAGGTTTCCAGCCCCTGGCTGGCACTGGGAGCTCTTCATGCCTAACCGCTGCCGTGCTTTGGCCGTATCGAGCATCAAACTCAGATTACCACGCTGCAAACCGATCAGTTCAGCCTCCGAAGCGACCGCCTCGTCTGTCGGTCTTAACATCCATCCAGCTACATGGAACATCTCGAACGCCTTCAGATAACGGCGTCGTCGTACTCTTGGCGCTAATTGCCTATAGAAACTATGCCCCGCTCTTGCGACAATTGAGTTTAGCTCGACGGAGGTTTAGCCTTCGGTGAGATTCTTCCTTTTACCTCCGTTTTCTAGATTTCCCTTTCCTCCAGGCGTCTCTACAACAATGGCTATGGGCGCACTGTATCCATCTCAACCCACACGGATGACAGCTATGTGACCTGCTATGTCCGGATTCCTGTGTACGGATCCCCAGTCATGGAATTTCGGTTTCTGGAAGGAAAGTCTGTAAACCTAATGCTCCAAGGTATATAAGTCATCCTTGCCAAGTTGCTCTTGGATCTGTGGGCCTGTAGATCCTTCCCATCTGTCGCGAGCGACGCTTTTTCACTTCGTTCACCTTCTCTTTCTCGCTCGTTCAGTCGCTCGACCGTCCTGGTGCCGGTTTTCGTTTCGACAGGCAGTAATACCTCAAGTTCACGCTCTTTGCTGGCAACTCTCCACCGCGCGTTATCCTCCTCGCTAGCCTCTGATTGATAATTCGGCCCCAATGGTTCTGTGGACTCCACGCCTTCTGCTTCTGCTTGTATTCGGTGTGTCTGCCTGCTTCTCTGCTGCTAGTACGTTTTTCCCTATCACTGTCGCCCAGAACGCCGAATTGAAGGAGAACATTTGTCTTATGGTGCCAGTACCTCTAAACTCCTTAGAAAAGGTCACTGGTGGAAGTATAGCATGCACCACAGCCCGCCGTCAGGTTATCTCAGCCCTTCGAGCAACGTCCAAAGAGCTTGGAAGGATAAGTTTAACCTCGGCTAGGTAACCCTCTTCCCTGTGCTTTGAGGCGCCTCTGAATCTTGGCTACCAGAAATCAAACTATCCGCACTTCTGCCCGACAAGCCCTGACCGGCGTGCGAGACGCCACAACAGGTATAACCCAAGTCGTTCTCACCTTGCTCGCGGGGGGCGAACCGACCCAGGCGAGTCAAGATCGTGTTGAGAGCGGCTTCGGGACAGTGAAGACTGCACTGGATAAGATGGCTGGGTGCGTCAACATTTGACTTGATCATTTCCTTCATCCTTCGATGACTCTTTCCTGTTACTCAATCGCATTTACTGTAGCGGCCCAAGCGCCAACGTAACACGCCGCATCACTCGCGCTAAGGGGTCTCTCAACAAGGCTATGGCTGCTAGGGACAAGCTGGTGGTTGAGTGTCGCAACTCGAATACATCCCCGTCCAGTACTGCCACTGCCGGTACTCTGGAGACGGGTTTGGCCTCGTCGGAGGCAGTTTCATCAACATCTTTGTCCGAAACGGAAACGGCGAGGATAACATTGACCGGGACGACGATAATCTTGACTGCGGAGACGACGCCGCCACTCCCAACTGATATTGGTACCACAACAGAGGCAGTGGGAGATCCAGTCCCGAGCGAGGTTGTCGAAGGTCTGGCGACCCTATCTCCGCCCATATTGGTACGTTTTCTGTAGTCGCCCGAGACCACTAAAGTTGATGTTTCCAAATGTCTAGACTTTGACGGGGTCTGCTACTATATTGTGAGCCTCAGCGTGTCCTTATCAATCAATCCTTGACACTGCGTTCAGATCCACAGACGTAATATTACCCACCGCGGTCGCTGTCGTTTCAGATAGCATTGAAACGCCTGCTGCGAGTGCACCCCAGGCCTGATGTGCGTGTACGTGCTCTTTCTTGACTTCTCCGGGGTACTGATGACATACTTATTCAGCAGCAATGCTTTGCGAGCACCCTGATACATTCCCATGGCCCATGACCCCGACCTTTTTTCCTGTTCTTCTTCTCGAACATTGGTGATTTACGGTTTCATCCTTTTGGGACTTGGACTTTATGACTACTGGATCTATTCCCTTCGAATTTTGTATAACAGTACGACTCTGAATCCCTCTAGCTATAGCTGGTTTCCTGTTGCCAACAGTTTGCCTCTTACACAGGGAGGCTGGATCCTCCTTCTCGATAGAGTTTTCATAGTAGTTTTCTACGGAAATGATACGGTTTCTCCGTTTAGCTCTCCGGATCCCCGCGACTGCTGAGCCTGGTCGGAGATTGTCAATGTCTTCCTGGTAATGCCACGCCGGAGAAATCCGTTGAAGGGACGAGCTCGAAGATAGCCTGATGGTCTTCAGTTTAGGATGGTCACGCACCCTTGCAAATGTGGGACTCCAAATCCAAAAAAGGGACGCGGTGAGTTACATTCCCGTTCTACATCGAAGATTTACGGAAGTTACCTTGCCCTACTCCATTCTGTACGTCTCATGAGTACCACCCTCTACATTTGACGGCCAAAACGTTCTCGGTGGAAGGTCTGAATCGAGGACCTCCAACCCGATCCACACTGTTGTGCGCGCCAGTGGCAAGTTTGATCAAAACACAAGTCCAGGTTGATACGCTCAATGGCACATGAGTGGCGTCTTCGAAGGGCCAGGAAGGTTGGAATGGACTTTGGCGAAACTTTGGAGCGTGATGGCACCGTCCATGTAGGACCGGCGCTGGTCTTCTCCGACCCCAATGACTGGAGGTATGGTTCAGCTGACGACTCCATGCAAGATAGTTCCTGCTTTTTCGGCCCGATTCCACGATAACGATCGAGAAATCGAGGCTAGGCAGAGCGTCAGACGCCTATATAAAGGAGGGGGGTAACGGCGTACTTTCACAACCCAACTCCTCTCTCATAGTAGCCAAGATGGTGTCTGCTCCTTACATTATATGCACCCCCAAGATAGGCAACTCGGTGTATGTATCCGTTCAACTCCCTACCTAGGGCTATGGCTTGTCTCTGATGCTGATTAAACCAAGGGATGGCTGCTATTTCGTCAAATTTGGAGACACTAAAAATGGGGGCAAACGTATCAAAGATTATGATACCTACTTGCCTGAGCCCAACCGAACCTCAAGCCAGTTCCAGGAAAGCGACGGGTACAAAATAGATGTACGTGCGTTTTGACTTGGGTCAGTGCGATCCACGCGAGCTGACTCTATGTGATTCAGGGAGATATGCTGGAGAACCAGATATTCAAGGCATCCAATACGAGTTTACAACCTACGAGGCACAAATTCACACAGGTCGGTAGCACAGAGTGGTACCAGGTCTGGCCTAAGGACAGCAACAAGAAGCTGCACTGGGCCCCGCTTGCGGCCGTGCTGACGTCGTGAGTAATAGACGCATGCCTTTCAAGGTTATCCAGGGACTGAATCATGCATGTAGCTTCCTGGATACGGATCGGCAGGCTCAGGCAAAGGAGGACATGCCTCAAAATCATGTTCACCCATTCATCGATTGGCTCAACAAACAAATTCCTAACGAATGGGCGACCAAGAATTAACCTACATTAAATGGGCGCGCAATTATGAAAGGATTACCCATTGACAGACCAATTCCTGTACTATAGTGTATAGTATGCGCAGCTGAGAACCAGATCTTATGCTTTGGGTCAGCAACACCCGTTCACCATGTTTACCGCCCTTGAGAATTTGTTGAAGCAACTAACTTGGCGCTCACTACAATTACTCGCCTTGGTCATCAACTTCAAGCCGCGAACAATGCAAAAGACCGATCCCAACAAGACCCTAAAGATTTGATTCATACCGTCCCAGACGCGCCTTCAGTGATATGCTTCATACGCAGCTTAGTCGCTACGGCTGAACGGATGATCTTCGCCACTGCCCGAGACCAAGGTTTGACGAAGGTCCTATCAATACAGGAGGTCCAAGATTCTCACTCTCACGCCCTTAACAGGGTCACCGCAGACACCCAAGGGTTCCTTCATCTTGCACCATCCAAATATCTTGTTCTGGTTAGCTTTACCCACCATTATCTAGGACGTCGAGGGCTACGAGCTGAGCGACGACAGCCACTAAACTCGAGGTAAGCTCTATCGTTGAACAGGACAAGGCTTAACCGGCGGACATTTCGCGTCCTCATCGTGAAATGCCGGTTCAATTTCTCGATGCAAGCGGCAGGGAACCTATCCCTATTGTTTGCCGTTTCAGTGAGCCTCCTTTTTTCCATGTCTTCTGTTGGATTCCCTGTCATGATCTGTCAATCTAACAGTACCCTACGACCAATGGTTCTTGACCCACCTGGCACCATATTGGAATGGGAAGCACATAAAGCGCCATATCCTAGCGAGATGCCTGAACTTGACCTACAAAAAACCTGACCCCCCGCCTGCGTGCACAAAGAATGAGGAAGAGCAGAACCCGTCGTCCCCTATCACCTTTGCCCCAGACCCACGCAACAGGCCCGTGAGCCCTGTTCTTTTTGCCAGCGTCCCTCTTAACGATGTTTTGTTTATATTAGGAGTGAGGAAGAGGACGATTTTATGACGGTGGATGGCGACCGGGACGACGACGATGTAGTAAAGCCCAGGGATAAGGGAAAGGCTCGGCAGATCGACTCGTCGGATGAGGGGGACGATTCATCTGATGAGAATGCGGCGCCTATGGGAGGCCGCGTTGAGGCCCCCAACGTCGTTCCTCCCCTTGCGCACCTTTCGTTCACCCTCATCCGATTTACAACGGGCCAAATCCTAGAGGACGAATACCCTCTCACGGAGTGTGACCTTAAAGGTCACGAAATCCTCGAGCTCCACTATTCCTTTACATCTCCGCGCGAAACTGCGCAGTCCGGGTTCGTATTGGCGCCCACGTTCGAATTTCCCTTCCCCCTCCTTATTCCCCCTCCCCAATTGACAAAGCAGAAACTGAAAGGGAAGCCAAACGCACGGTTGAAGGAGCTTATAGCTTCATATTCTCCACGGCTAGTTCAACTTCCACGATCAATACCCATCTCGTATGTGCAGCCGTACTGGGAAGGTTGGGTGCGCATCCTGCGGTATATCCAAAGAAACGATCCGAAAACAAAGAATCGTCATGATGAGCATCTGTCGAGGTTTGAGTGGAGGGAGCGGTGGCTTGTGGTGAGGGATGGGTGGATTTTTCTTTCACGGGACCGAACGGTAATTATCTCTGTTCTGTCTTTGGTTTGTCCTTTCTGTTCATTGCCTCATCTAACGCGTTCTTAGGATACGAAGCCGACACATCGCTTCTCCCTTACTCAGCTTCATATGCTGAGAGATGCGGACAACCTCATCGATTCGATCGACAAGAGGTACCGACGTCCTTCCCACTCGCACTCTGCACGCGACAAGGGGGCACGAGACAACCACAGTACATCCAACATCTTCTCCGATGCGAGAAGTGCCCGTTCTTCATCCCCCAGCTCGACATTCGAAGGCAGACGTCTTCATTCGCCGCTCGACAGTAAATCCAACATCGCTTCCGATGCGACAAGTGCCCGTTCTTCATCCCCCAGCTCGACGTTGAAAGGCAGACGTCTTCATTCACCGCTCGACAGTAAATCCAACATCTTCTCCGATACGAGAAGTGCCCGTTCTTCGTCCCCCAGCTCGACTTTAAAAGGCAGATCTCTTCATTCGCCGCTCCAAAGTAAATCCAACATCTTCTCCGATACAAGAAGTGCCCGTTCTTCATCTCCCAGCTCGACGTTGAAAGGCAGATCTCTTCATTCGCCGCTTCAATCAGGATATGTGCATGATCCCACACCGAGTGTAGTGACGCAGGAAGATGATGCGTATGAAGAGGATGACGAAGGTGATGGGTTTAAATCCCAGTTGAAATCGTCTACGTCTACTATGCAGCAGCGGTCGTTTCGTCGTTCCCATACTGCTAGTGCTTCGACTCAACATCAACAAGATCAGGATGAACACTATCACCAACACACGTCGTCACTGTCCACGTCGCATTTACGTTTGCATTCGCATCGCAGAGTGGCAGAAGGGGCTGCTAGTCAATTGAGAGACTTCACTTTCACAGACCCCGCCGTACGCGCTCGTATCAACCCGAGCACGTTCATCCCCAGCTCGAAAGATGAAGCAGATTTGTTCGGGATGAAGATTATCTGTGCAAAGTTTTTGCCTGCTGCGCCTGGGGAGACGGGCCCGGATCCGTTTGATGGGTGGATCCTCGAAGACGAATTCTTCTCCGAAGATGGTGCTGAAGTTTCAGGAACTAGAAAGCGGTATACAAGCACTGGTCCTAGTTTGGGGGACGTGACGGGTTGTAAGACAGGTATACTGTCGACACTAAAGGCGATGCGAGCGATATGAGTTGATAGAGCTCTCGATTCTGGAAAGTGAAAAGAAAGATACAGGACGAAGTAGTCGAGTCCGTCGTTAAATAGTAGCAGCTAGCGGAGTCTTAAAAGACCGATATGGTATCTGTGTGTCCGAATGTGGTAAGGCTAAGTCAAGGCCTTACACTCTCCCCTTCTCCCAAAAAAATGCAAGGTCTAAAGTAAAAAATTTTTCAGAGAAAGCCGAAACCATTATAATCACCGGGTCCCGTAGGAAATCCAGATCTGTCAAGGAAGAAGAATTCAACTACCGCTTCCCAGACCGTCCTTCCACCGTCGTAAAGCATCCGTTCCTTCGAGTTCGCGTTCTGTGATCCACAAATCGTCTTCTTCGCCATAGCCTTCCCAGCGTACCAGGTATCTAGAACCTCTCCTGGTCTTATGCTCGTCCAATATCCTGTCGATGAAGTATTCTTCCGTGCCGTCCTCAAAGGTTAGAGGACCAGGCTTCAACAAAGATCTTGCAGGCACTTCCACGTCGTCGTTGTCGTGATAGCGCTTAAGTTGCGAGACATGAAACACGGGGAACAGACGAGGATGCGTCGGCATGTTTAGGGTATAGGTGGACGCGGCGTGATTCGTTCGCGTGATTTCATATGGGCCAACCCAACGAGGAAGGAACTTCGTCGTTCGCGCCGTGTCACCGGCCTTCAGTTCCTTTCTACGGTTCCTAGTAGAAAGCATAACTCGGTCCCCAACGGAAAAGAGAGGATCCTCACCGCGTGTCCTATTCGCATGATACGCTTGGTTAATCTTCGCTAGCAGTAAGTTGTCCTGGGCCTCGAGAACCAATAGTTCATGAGATTCCATCAGTTTCGCGGCTTGAATATCAACCGGATCTCCTGGAGCGGAGACCATAGGCGGAACCAAACGCGGAGACCGACCTAGACGAAGCTGAAAGGGAGACAGACCAGTAGACGCGTTAACGGTATTCATGAGCGCGAAACGTACCCTGGGTAGTGCGGCTACCCAGCCCTTTTGGTTTTTCTCGATGTGAAAACGAATGGCTTGTATGACGGACTTGTTCGTGCGCTCGCTAGAGCCGTCCGTTTCCGGGTGGAAGGAAGACGACATCGCAAGGCGGATGCCAGAAAGACGATGCAAGGTCTTCCAAAACGTCGAAACGAAAAGACGGTCGCGATCCAACACAATCGACGTGGGCAACCCGTTCTCGCAGTACCAGTGCTGGAAGAACAGGGATCCAATTTCCTCGGCCGTAGAATCCGTCCTACAAGGGATGAGGCGAATATCCGAACCTAAGCGGTCAGTGATCGTCAGGACGCAGTTGAACCCCTCGTCGTCAGGCAGAGGGCCGATGAAGTCCATCGCGATCGACTCCCCGCAAGAAGCGGGCACAGGCAGTGGATGTAAGGGACCAGGAACTCTCGAAGTGCGGTCCTTCATCCTCTGGCACTCGTCGCAGGATTTGAGGTACAAATTCGCCAAGTGGTCCTTCATCCTCGGCCAATAAAAGGAATCCCGCAGGGCGCCGTACGACTTCCGCAGTCCGAAATGCCCCAAGGAGTCGTGGGCGAGTGCAAACAGCTTACCACGTACCGCTGGGACGTGTGGAATAACCAGACGTTCCCCAATGAACCAAAGACCATCGACGGATCTGACGTCCGGAAGACTGGAGTGAACCTTGGCCAGGCGTAGGCACCAGGGGTCGGATAAGTATCCCTCGCGAATGGAGGCCAAAAGCCCGTCGTCCACCTGCGCGGCCAAGCGACGGAAACGTGGTGACGGTGAGTCGGAGGAAATCGCGAGCGAACCCAAAGAGGAAGCGGGTTTCGATTCGGCGGCATCGAGGGAGCAAGAACGAGCCGCCGAAAACGGATGATCTTCGTCCCCTCCCAAAACTAAACAAACGGAGAACTCGTCATCGTCTTCCATGGGACCTAACAAGGAATGGGCTCGCTGTTGCGCCGACATGGAGTCCTCGACGAAGACGGTTCGAGATAGGGCATCAGCTGCCGAGTTCTCGTCACCCTTGATGTAAACGATCTTGCCATCGTATTGGCAAAGAAACTCCATCCAGCGAGCCTGACGTTGGGACAAATCCTTTTGCGTCTCGAAGAATTGCAAGGTACGGTGATCCGTATAGATCAGAAACGGCATACCTAGCAACTCAGCGCGCCACTTCTTCAAGGCGCGTACGACAGCCAGCATCTCCTTCTCGTGGACGGGATAATGCCGCTCTGCCGAGGACAGTACCTTGGAGTCAAAAGCGACCGGGCGAGCCGTCTCCCAAGTAGGACCAAAGGCTAACACGGCCCCAGTAGCGACGTTGCTGGCGTCCGTGGTCACAAAAATCTTGTTGTCCCCGGGCGAGTCATGATCTATAAAGGTCAAACAGTCCGAGCTCACGACCAGGCGCTTAATCGCATCAAACGCGACCTGATACGCGGGAGTCCAAGTGGGGAAATTGTTCTTAAGCGCGTTTGATGTCAACGGATCCAGTATAGCAGTATGCTGGGCCAGAGCAGGAAGGAAGGCGGATAGGTAACGCACCAACCCCAGGAAAGCTCGAACGTCCTTCACTGAACGCGGAACGGGCCAATTGACGACTTTATCGACTTTTGAGCCGTCGGCGTGCAGACCCTCGCGGTCAATGACATGTCCGAGAAACGAGACGGAAGTCGACACGATTACTGATTTCTTCCAGTTCAAGAAAAGGCCATTCGCTCTGCAAGCGTCTAGAATCTTCCTGACGTTAGCCTCGTGTTCCGCTAGAGAATTAGCCCAACCGATACAATCATCAATAAAGATGTGACAGATTCGGCGGATATAGTCCCGTAGAGCTGTCGTCATGCGTCGCTGGTGAATGGATGGGGCGTTACGGAACCCCATCGGCATCACTACCCAATCGAACGCCCCGACGGGAGTGTTCATCGCAAATAAATGGCGGTCGTCGGGATGGACACGCGTCTGAAAAAAAGAATTCGTCATGTCAAATTTACACCAAAAGCGAGCTTTACCGCAATCAGAAAATATCTCATTGATACTCGGTAGAGGGTACACGTCTGGCACCACGTTCGCATTGAGTTTCCTGTAGTCCACCACCAGACGCGGATCCGCTGCGGGATCGGCTTTAGGGACCAGGAAGGCCGGGGACGAGTGTTGGGATGAGGAAGGTACCAAGCGGCCTGCCTTGACGTGCTCATCTATCAGACGCGTCCATGCCTCCCTATACTTGCGTGGAGAGGGATATGCGCGCGAATCCAATTGCAGGGAAGGGTCCTTCAAATGCACGCGGCAGAACTCGTGCTCGGGCAGGTCGGCAACGCGGGGAACAGGACCGAACACGTCGGCGTAGTCACTGCGTATACGCGCGCTCAGGGTCTCCATCTCCTTCTCTTCGTTCAGGGATACAATCTTCGACGTGATAGCTGCGATGATCTCGGGTTTCCGATCAAGGAACTCCTCCCCATTTTCGAGTACAGAAGTTCGCGTAATGCTACGCCGCCACAAAACCGCTTCGAGTTCCCGGAGCATAGCACGAAAGTGCTGGCGCACTGTGCTAACCGACTGGCGTGTGGACGGTTTCTTGTACACAGGGCGGGGCGCAGGGGCAAGTGGGGAGGGATTGAGGAGATCGTAACCAGATCCCTTAGCTACCGCACTACGACGTTCATAATCCATAACAATTTTATTCTTCATGAGCCATGGCAAACCTAGAATGACATCCCGATTGTCCACAAGCTTGGGAACAACCACGGCGAAAGTCTGAACGGATGACCATACATGGTCAACCGATGAAAGGGACAAAGGTACGGCAGTATTATACACAAGTTCTTTTTCCTTCTTCAAAGCTGATGGGGCAGACGACGTGTCGAGGGAGGGTATCGCAACGTTGATTTTGATGGGGCGCGGTAGAGAAACTGGGACGAGACCGGCGGATTTTGCAAAGGAATCACTAATCAAAATTAATTGTGAGCCACAGTCCAGCAAGCAATCGGCAGCCTTGGAAGGTAGGGAGTCACCATCCCAAACGAGACCCTTCCAGGCAATGGAAGGCGCAGAGACACGCTCGGGAAGCAAGGGACTCACGTCAGAATCGGATTCGTAGTCAACCGCTCCAGAAATCGCGGAGACCGTCACTTCTTCGACATCCTCGAGCTCCCCATCGCTAATAACCGTAGTAGCCGCCACGGTCTTCCCCTTGCCAGCGTCTCTAATCTTCATCTTCGAACCAAACTTCACGTTACGTTTAGTGGCATCGGACCTCGCCCGCGCAACCGTCAGAGGGACGTAGTTGGTACCATCGGGATACCCAGAGGAGCACGCGTTACTACGGTGTCCCACGTAGAATTCACGGCAACGGTAACACCCGTCGTGGTCGTCGAGTAAGGTCTTCTCCTCCTGGGTGAGTTGAGGAGGACGAGAGCGGGCGTTATCAGCGGTACCGTTCGTAGTCCCGGAGTTGGGCGCGGAGCGTGTATTGGTACGGTTGTTGTTGTTGTTGGCGACGTTATGACCCTCGTTGAAACGCCTTCTCATATGGGCGATATCCGTGCGAATAGCGCGATCTTCGGTTACCAGTGCGTTGGTCCACTGCTTCAGGGTCGACAGGCCTCGGATCCGTTCTAAGTCGGCGCGCGAGCGAAGGTGTTCGTCCATCAGGGAGTAAACCAGACGGCGAATCTCCTCGTCCGACTTCTCCTCGGAGGTGCCGGTGAGCAATAAGACCTGCGAATAAAAATCGTTGTACCACTCGCGGAAGGTACGATTCTTCTGCCTCATCACCCGCAACTTCGAGTCCAACTTCCGAGCCCACTCGTGTTCTAACCACTCGTCTCGAAACTCCTTCATGAAAGCTGTGAAGGTCAAGGCTTCTAACCTCTCGCGATTCCCGTCGATCCAGTGTATGATACGATTGTCGTGGAAACAGGAATTGATGATGCGTCTAACCTGATCTTCCTCCTTGATACCCTTGTCCGCAATATAGTTGCGGCAAGCGTATTCAAATCGTCGTGCGATATCAGGAGTAACATCTCCCGCTTTCAGGGTAGGTGGAGCCTTGCTGGAAGATGTTTCCAACACGGCGACTGGGCAGTTCTCGGCGTACATGACGTGGGGGTGATGTGTCGTAACGTGAATTGAATCGTCTGAGGAGTCGTCCGATTCGGTCGCGATTAATGACTCTGGGGACGGCGTCGGGGTCAAATCGGATAACGGCGAGGATGACAGTTGGTCTGGAGTCGCGTTGACAGGAGAGTTTGGAGGAATCGGTGGAATACTTCCGGTAGCGATTTGTCCTCTTGTACGAGTCAGCGTGGGCAGATTCTACGAGAAAATCGACAACGGCGGGTTAGTATATGCTTCAGGTCGCGATATACTGCAGAATACCAAAGGCGGGTACGAGATCCTCTCGATACCACAACGGCGGGTGGTATGCGGTGTAATACCTGCGCGATACCGACGAGATCAGGAGAAATGTATGCGGTGTGAACCACGCGATACACGTACGAAAAGCTCTAGAAAGAACTCAAAAAAAAAGTGTAAGACAGGTATACTGTCGACACTAAAGGCGATGCGAGCGATATGAGTTGATAGAGCTCTCGATTCTGGAAAGTGAAAAGAAAGATACAGGACGAAGTAGTCGAGTCCGTCGTTAAATAGTAGCAGCTAGCGGAGTCTTAAAAGACCGATATGGTATCTGTGTGTCCGAATGTGGTAAGGCTAAGTCAAGGCCTTACACGGGTCCTAGACCGAGTGCGCTGGGGGTTGCTGCGTTACCTGGTGTCGTAGAGCTCAAGTCGGGCGTAGGGAGCAGTGAAGACTCCCATCGAGGTGCTGCGAAAGGTGATGGTACGACGACAAGCGAAATGGATTGGATACAGAATATATGGAATAGGTTGCAGAGCGAGGGGAGTGCGGCGACGTCCTTGAGTCAGGGACATAAGGGGGTGAGTATGACGGTGGATAGGACACCCAGTTTGCCGACGTTGGCGGGGAGGAGGGATGCTTCACTTTACAGTGCGGTCAATTCTCGACAGCAAGAGTCTACCAGCATACCTCCTGCTGTTGTCAGCTGGAGTCGGAGTGGGAAGAGGCCTGAGGATGATCTTTGGACTCGGGATCGAGGGTCGTCTGGACGTCCGACGCCGAATGTGGCTGCTGATAGAGGGACGAACAGGCAGGAGTGCGGTGGCGATTCTTCGAGGCCTGTACCGATAATGGAAAGGGCTGAAAGCGATCGGAAGAAAAATCGGAAAGGGGAGTGGGTTATTATGGATTTCGGGAATGACCATGGTAGGCTCTTGCTCACCGTTGGTTTTGAACTAACTGACTGTTGTGATTATTTTTTTCATTGGCAGCTTATCACAGTCTCCTCCGCATCCTTCATCGACATTTGGAAGCTCCTATTGCAACATCGTTCGTACCCAAATTGCACACGCTTGCTGCCCAACCTGTACCCCCCTTGATTCCAACGCACGAAACACCACCTCCGTCCCCTGCAGCTCAGGATCATCACCCATTATTTGACAAGCCGCTCCTGCCATCATCTCCTCAAATCAGTCGTTTAGCCGAACCACTTTACCCCTCCAAGCCATCGACGACGACCACGGCTTCTGCTCAGGACGATAGTGGGCTTGGAGCGAATGCGATTCCGCGTTCGCTGGGTCCATTTCCGTACCCCGAATGGCGGTTGAGGGCTGTGCAGAGGGCACAGAGGGCTAATCTGGGGCAGGTGCATCGACCGTTGGAGTTGATGTTGCTTGCTATGAACGAGAGGCATGCGGATTTCTTTGATTTGGAGGAACCTGCGTTCCTTGGTCCGCCGAGGTTGCTCAATTTTGGCATTGGCCAATTTGACCGTGTCGATGAGGATACAAAGGCTAGCTTGGATGGGGGCAGTGGGAAAGGAAAGGGTGGACGTGGAGATGGGTTGGAGGAGGAGGTACAGAGTTCATCAGGGAAGCCCGATGAGGGCGAAGACGTCGACGATACGTCGTTCTTTACGGACGAGAGTGATGAGGAGAGCGGTAGTTACAGTGAGCTCGAGTGGCAGACGTGGAAGGCAGATCTGGGACGGCAAATACGACTGCGCCAGGAGAGTCGCATGCTTGGCATAGGTTATCCATATGATCCAGGGCATATGGTCAGTTACACCTGTACTATATGCATCAGCCCACATTGCTTAAACCCCGTTGTTAACGGTCTGGCC